>PVHP010011438.1:0-45188 GCA_004024765.1 Zapus hudsonius | reverse complement strand
CTCTGGCTTTATGTGGGTACTAGGGAAACAAACCTGAACTCTCAGGCTTTGCAAGCAAGCACCTTAAACCACTGAGCTATCTTCCTAGCCCTCAAGAATATTTCTTAACCTAGCCAGGCGTGGTGGTGCACGCCTTTAATCCCAGCACTCGGGAGGCAGAGGTAGGAGGATCACTGTGAGTTCAAGGCCACCCTGAGACGACATAGTGAATTCCAGGTCAGCCTGGACTAGAGCGAGACCCTACCTCGAAAAACCAAAAAAAAAAAAAAAAAAAAAAAGAATATTTCTTAACCTTAATATGTTTCTTTAAAATAACATTTTTGTTTATTTATTTGAGCGAGAGAGAGAAAGTATGGGTGTCCCAGGGCCTCTTGTTGTTGCAAATAAACTCCAGACTCATGCATCGCTTTGTGTATTTGGCTTCACATGGGTACTGGGGGATCAAACCCAGGTTCGCAGGCTTTGCAAGCAATCGCCTTTAACCCCAGTCCCAGATCACACTTTTATCATGGCCACCCTTATGAGGCAAGGATCATAGCCCTGATTTGGCAGGGAGGAGGGACAGATGAAATGGCCCAGGTCCCCCAGCTCTCAACAAAGGTATCCCTGCGGGAGGCCAGGGCTGAAAGAGAACATGGTGCTGCCCTGTCCTCTGCTAGCAATTCCAGCCCCTCCCAGCTGGGCTCCTCAAGAGCGCCTCAAAGTCAACATGTCTAAAAGGAACTTTGTGGCCAGGCGTGGTGGCACACACCTTTAATCCCAGCACTCGGGAGGCAGAGGTAGGAGGATTGCCGTGAGTTCAAGGCCACCCTGAGACTACATAGTGAATTCCAGGTCAGCCTGGGCTAGAGTGAGACCCTAAAAAACCAAATAAATAAATAAAATAAAAGGAACTTTGTGGGCTGGAGAGATGGCTCAGCGGTTAAGGCACTTGCCTCCAGTGCCTAAGGCCCTGGGTTCAATTCCCAGGTCCCACATAAGCCAGATCCACAAGGCGGTGGCCATGGTGCGCTCTCTCTCTCTCTCTCTCTCTCTCTCTCTCTCTCTCTCCTTGAAAATGAATAAATAAAATATTTTTTTTAAAAAGGAACTTTGTGACCTCCCCCCACCTAGTATTTTTAATTTTATTTTTGTTTGGTTTTTGAGGAAGGGTCTTGCTCTAGCCTAGGTTGACCTGAAATTCACGATGTATTCTCAGGCTGTCCTTGAACTCACAGGATCCTCCTACCTCTGCCTTCCAAGCGCTGGGATTCCAGGTCTGCTCCTCCTACTAGCTCTGTGTACAAAGTCACGGGTCTGGGACTTCTCGGATTTGTCTGACACATTTCTACTATCCTTCTTTAGACACTTGTCCCCCATCCTCCATCCTACCAGAACCTTCTCCCTTTTCAGTGGCTTATGGAGCCTCTGAGCTCACACCTCACCAATGCCACCTGGGGAGTACTGTACCTGGTCCCCCCCCTCCAGACCCACAAGGCTTGGTCATGTGCTTAAGGCGGGGACTGTAGGGCTGCCCTCCAGCACAGCAGCTGGTGCTGCAGGCTGTTAGGATGACACCTGATGTCTCAGGCCTCTTCCTGGTGTCCCCAGCTCAAGCACAGGCTCTGTCCAATTGCTACTTCATGCAGTAGTCTCCTCAACATGACTTCCCTATTGTCACCCCTTCCTCTTGCTCCCTCTCTTCCCTGCTGAGTTCTTCCCTCAGTTACTCAACTGTTTTCTTCTTTCCAGGCATGACCCCCCCACTCACACCTCTGAAGTTCCTCTAACAGCCCACAGGGGCGATGCAGAGGACCATCCATCAGGACCAAGGAAGAGAACACCCAGAAAGCAGCCCCGCCCTGCAGGAATCCCACTCCCACGAGGTTCCCAGGCCCACTCTTCCTACCTCGGAGCTGGCAAGCACCCAGCTATTATCGGAGTCTGGGCAGGTGGCCATGGTAGCTGAGGTCCTCGGAGCTGCTGGGGAGACCGTCTGCAGAGACAAGCTCTTTCAAGGATGGAAGCTTAGGAGGGGCAGTGCGCAGAAAGCAGCCCTGGCTGGGTTCCAAGGATCAAGGATTGAGCAGCAGCCTCCAGCACCCAGGCCGGTTCCGGCCCTCAGCTTGTCTGACAGCACCTGCACGGGCCACTGAGAAACTGGCTCTTCCAAGGATCCCCAGGACCTCGGAAAACTGCGATGACCTTGAAAGGTCAAAGCAGCCTGGGACTGGAAAGCCCAACCACCTGATGTTCCAGTTAGGGAACAGGAAGCCCAGAAAGGTTGAGTGACTTAGCTTGCCAAGGACCAAGAGCTAAGAAGTGAGGGAAATGACTTGGGTCCCATCACACACCAGAGCCTTCATGGTCACTAAGTTCTCCCCCAGGGCCCAGAGAGAGGACTAGCCAGCCTCCTCAGCCCTCTGCAAGTCTGATTCAGGGGGTTCACTCAGGGGACTCAGTACAGGCTAAGATTGTGATCAGTGTGGTGGTCAGCCAGGCATGAGGCGCTCAAACAAAATGATCAGATGAATCCCAAGTGCAGCTGGGACCCAGGAGATCAAGGCAGAGTTAAGTCCATCCGGACACACCTTTATTCACTTCCTGGTCACTCTCCTCACCCTAAGTTCTGCAGAATTTGGTCTTAGGGAATTTGAAGGCAGCTGAAGGAAAGGCAACTATCACCCATGAATCACTTTAAAAGGCCCGGTATGGTGGCACTTGCCTTTAATCCCAACACTTGGGAGGCAGAGATAGGAGGATCGCCATGAGTTCGAAGCCACCCTGAGACTACATAGTGAATTCCAGGTCAGTCTGGGCTAGAGCTAGACCCTACCTCAGGGGGGGAAAAAGAGGAGGAGGAGGAAAAAGGATATCAGGCTAGAGATGGCTCAACAATTAAGCACTTGCCTGCAAAGCCTAATGACTCAGGTTCCACTCTCCAGTACCTATACTAAGGCAGATGCATAGTGGCCTATGCATGGAGTTGATTTGCAGCAGCTGCTGGCCCCGGCCCACTCTGTCTCTCTCTACTTGCAAATAAATAAAAATCAGGGACAAAAACGTGGGATGTTGGTTCTGTCACCTGCTGAGCTGCTCAGAGTCGGTAGCTGGGTGGTAGGGCATCATTTCCACCTCCAAAGCCAGGCTGTGCCCTCAGGCTGGGAAGCTGCCACTGGAACCAGGCATAAGGGGAGAGATGAGGCAGGAAGGAGACGGATGATGACTGTGCCCCAGCACCAGACAGGAGGAGGAGTGTGGAAGGTTGACCTTTGGAAAGGGCCACGCTGCACCTGTCTCAGCTGTGTCTAAGACCTGTCTGTGGCTCTTGCCAGTCAAGACCCAAGCCCAGAGAGGTGAAGGACACTTAAGGGTGTCTTCAGCGCTCATCCTCTCAGACACTACCCCACACAGAGAGAATGGCTGCAGAGACTTCCCTATCCTAAGTCCAGAAGGATCTCCCGGTCCGCCTCCATGCTTCTACAGTTGATGATCAGCTGTCTGCTCTCAGCCCTGTCCACAACCTTGTCATCTTCCTGTCCCCACTTGACTGGTAACAGGTGGTGGCAGGAAGTGCAGCAGCTTGCACTGAAGTCCCAGTTTATCCCTGGCTGTGTATAGCCTGCTCAGGTCCTCCTGAACCCGGCACCATGGCAACTGGGCTGATGTCAGACCCACTGTCTCCATGGAAACTAGCAGCAGCATGGTATTTAGGTCAACAAGACAAACCTTCTGAAACCCAAATAGGGAAGCATGGGGGTCCCAAACGCAGACTGCGATCTCTCTCTCCGCATGTGGGCCCAAAATTCCAAGACACCTCTTATCTCCCAAAACAGCACCTCCCGCCTTATTAGGAAGCTCTCCTGCTCCCTAAGTGCACCCCAGCTGGCTGCTTTCCAAAGCCTGTTCTTCTCATCGACCTCTGGGAAGAAAACCTACTTCTTTCCCCTTTCTTCTCTCTTTTTCTTTCTTTTTTTTTTGGGGGGGGGTCAAGGTAGGGTCTCTCTAGCCCAGGCTGACCTGGAACTCACTCTGGAGTTTCAGGCTGGCCTCGAACTCACAGCGATCCTCCCACCTCTGCCTCCCCAGCGCTGGGGTTAAAGGCGTGCGCCACCACGCCCAGGCTCCCTTCCTTTTCTTCCCCGCAGGACTCAACAAAAACTTGGAGGATTGTCAACGACTTCTGCTATCTCTAAAAAAGCTTAAGGAGGGAGCTGTGCCCTTCTACAAATCTAGACGTCTCCCGTGGAGCTCATTCCAAGCTCTGACAGTCCCCGGCTCTAACGCAGAGGACCCGGGGGCACAGAACTTGCCTGAGTTCCTGCTGGGGAAATCTTTCTCCTTTCTTCCCGATCCTTAGATGCTTTGCAGGGCGGCTGTGTGGAAGCCGGTGGAGGCCATTCCTTCTGTCCTCCTGTCCTTTATCTGGGGACACAGGGGGTCCAGCTCTCGCTAAAGTCTCCAGCTTAACTTGTTGCAGCCTGTTTCCAGCAAGGGGAAAAGGGGGGGATCACATGGCCGGGCGCTGACCAATAAAAAGTTGGCTTCCCCAAGGGGGCGGAAACTTTTGACCAATCAAAACCGGATTGAGAGCCAGGGCCGAGGAAGGGCGAGTCTACGCAGCCCTCGGGCCCCGTTAGCCGCCGGTGGGCTCCGACCCCAGCAAACTAAACCGAATTTCAGTGACCTCCCCAGCATCCCGGTGCAGCTCTGGGTGTCTTAAGACCCAAAGCTGAAACCAATGGGTGGCGTCTGTCAGGATGACAAGGACCAGGGGCAAGGTTGACCCCAAAATAGACGGAGACAGCTGCAGGATGGGGGAGGGGAGGGATGGGTGGCAAGTCGTGTGCGCTTAGAAATAACTGTCCCACTCTGCTCCAAAGCAGACTCTTTCTTCTTTTTCTTTCTTTTCTTTTGGTTTTTCGAGGTAGGGTCTCGCTCTAGTTCAGGCTGACCTGGAATTCACTCTGTAGTCTCAGGGTGGCCTCGAACTCACGGCGATCCTCCTACCTCAGCCTCCCGAGTGCTGGGATTAAAGGTGTGCGCCACCACTCCCGGCTTGTTTGATATTTTAAAAACTATTTTATTTATTCATTTTCAGGCAGAGCGAGAGACTGGTTTATGTGGGTATTGGAGAATTGAACCCAGGTCCTTAGGCACTGGAGGCAAGTAAGTGCCTTAACCGCTGAGCCATCTCTCCAGCCCTTGTTTGATCTTTTGAGGCAGGGTCTCGCTCTAACCCAGGCTGACTTGGAATTCACTATGTAGTCTCAGGCTGGCCTTGAACTCACATCAATCCTCTGCCTCGATTGCTGGGATGAAAGGCTGTGCCACCACGCCTGGCTTCAAAGCAGGCTGTTTGAGGGCACCACTGCTACTCTAAAAACAGAAGGAAGCTGAGGCAGGATTGTAAATTGGAGGCCCACCTGGTCTCAAAACACCAAGCACCAACCAAAAAAAAAAAAGTTGTACAGGTGACAGAAAAGTAGATATGCAAAACATCAAAAAACAAAAGAGAAACACAGAGATTGTAGCTCAGTGGTGCCAAACATGGCAAAAGGAAAAAAAAAAATCAAGTTTTTTGGGAAAAAAAATAACCCCAAATGAAGTCAGCTGGGGGTGGTAAGTTACATTTGATCAACTGGGAGATACAGGCCCCAAACCCAGAGGGGTTCAAGCACTCATCTGCCAGACAGAGGCATCCCATCCAACTGTCCTGCAGGACAGTCTTCCTGCCATTCCCACTGCTGGGTGTTCTGGGGAGTAGACATGTCCTCACCTCATGCTCTAAGCTTCTTTTTTTTTGGCAGGGGAGGTTTCCAAGGTGGGTCTTGATGTAGCTCAGGCTGACCTGGAATTCACTATGTAGTCTCAGGCTGGCCTTGAACTCACTGTGATCCTCCAGAGCACGATGGGATTAAAGCCATGCACCATCACACCCGGCTCTTAGTTTAGAATCTTTCTAGAAGTGACACTGGTTCGTTCCAACCTTCCAGCAGACAACAAATGTCCTTGTTTGGATTTTCAAGTCATTTTATTAGTCCAACCTTACAAAAGACCCCACGACCACATCTCTGTTCACTCATATTCTTTCCAAAAGCGGCGGGAGGGACGCTCCCCAGGAGCGTCTACAAACTGTGGAGGGGGAGATGATACAAAAGTAGCAACAGCTAACAGGAACAAACAGAAGCACAGACACAAGCTGAGCTGCCCCGCAAGCTGTCTTGGTGTGGGGGGTGGAGACATGGGAAGGCCCCAGGCCTGCCTTCTTCCTTGGCCTCAGACTGCTGGCTGCACTGTCTGTACCTTCTCCATGGGGCAGGGGACCCCAGAGGGCCCCTCTGCTAATCACACCCAGAGCTGGGCACTCAGGCCTCCCCGCCCATCTGGGGAATGTGCACGTGGGCTGGCTGGAGAGGCTCTTTGTCAGGCCCCAGGCCCATCACTTGCAGGCACTGCTGTCAAAAACACGCAGAGCTTTAGCTGGGACCACCAGACCACAGGTGACACCCTTCAGTATCATGGCTTTGAGGGTCCCGCTGTCTCCCCCACCTGTAAGGCGGTAAGCTTGGATCCGGTTATCAGGGAGGAAATGAGGTATAAGAGCCTGCAACTTCCCTTCAATCAAGCCAGCGAGGGGGGAGAAGCGCTAAAAATTAAGAACAGCGCTGCAATCGTGTGCGACAGTTGAACAGGGAGAGGCTCCTACCAGCAGGGTCTAGATTCCCAGGACAGCCCAAACTTCAAATATTCTGGTGTGTCAGATCACATACCTCAATTTTTGGCAAAAACATGGTCAAGAGAAAAGCCAAGAAAGGGCCAGTGACTTTGGTATGAGGAATATGTCTTCTCGGCACATCTTATCTACTTTCCTTGAAGCCCTAGGTCTAAACAAGGGCCCTAGCCAAGAACGCCCCTGCTTCAGCTATTTGGTGCTCTGAGTGGGGAAGAGGAAGATAGGTCTGGGGAAAGCAAAGAGAAGGGACAGAAAAAGGGAGCACTGAATCCCCATTATTCCCAGAGTCCATAAAAGGACTGTTGCAGGGATGTGAAGAAATCCAACTCCTCTGGCCAGAAACTTGGAACATTTGACCCCAAAGCTAAGACCGGAGCTGTAGCTTGCAGGCACAGGTGTTGGGGCATCTGTCACTCGCACACAGGAACCCTTGCCCTCAACACTTCCTTCAGCTCCTTTTCTCTCGCAGCTACACCCTCAGGCCTCCAGACAGCACAGGATGGCTCTGCTCCGAGGGGCTTTGGCTACCTGAATCTCTGCAGATATCAAAGCAAAAGTTTCCAGAACAGTGAGCAATCGGGCTCTTCCACCTGCCCACCTCAGTTGCTTTTCTGCCCTTAGAAACCATCATGTTTCTGCTCCATTGGGAACGGACGGGAAGCCAGTGGAAACACGGACCAAGAGCCACTCGATCACCCCGATGAGCAGGGAGGGAAACGTGCACTTCCCCAGGACACCGTGCCAGGGTCAGCCGTCGTTAGCAGCCACCAGCTGCCCCATGCCCTCGCGGATGTAGACAGACTGGATCTCCTTGGTCTTGAGGCAGAGATCACAAGCCCAGACGGCAGAGGCCTCCGTGGTCAGCAGCCCGTAGGCGCTCTCCGTCATGCCTGTGCACTCCCGGTGGAACCACTTCTGGCAGGAGGCCTCGCAGAGAATGGCATCCTGGTCGTCATTCACCTCACTCCGACAGGCACCACATGGGTACACCAGACCTGGGGGAGGCTGGGGTCCTGAGCCCCCACCTGCCTTGCCAGGGGGTGCCAGGCTGTTTGCATCTGGAGTGCCCCCACCTCGCCCACTGCTGTTGGGGGGGAAACTGGGCTGATTGCCATTGACAGCAGCAGCTGGGGAGCCTGAGTGGGGTTCTTGGGGAAAAGCAGTAGGAGCAGGTGGATTCAAGGGCTTCCCCCCATCCTCACCACCAGGCCCAGGAAAGCCAGGGTCTGGACCGGGGAAGGGACTTGTGTTGGGAGGCAGGCTGGGAAGTCCCTGACCGGGTCTCTGGAGAGAAGGACCAAAAGGTGCCCCGGGCTGGGCAAAGCGTTGGGGGAGAGGAGGCCCCAGATCCCCCCTGGGAGGCTGTCCCATGGTCGGTGAGATCATGGGGCCAAATCCCCCAACTGGGCCTGGCATCATCTGCCCACCAGGAGGACTAAAGTTTTGACCCAGAGGCTGGTTGAAAGGCTGACTGGGAAAGTTCATATTGCCTGGGGGTGGATAGCCAGGGCCCTGGGGAGGCATATTGAAAGCTGGACCCATAGGGTTAGGAGGGAAAGGCGGGGGCTGTCGACGAAGTGGCTGGGGACCTCCTCCACCCCCAGTGCCATAGCCTGGGGGTACCTGGCCTGCCATGCCCCCCTGAACACGAAAGCCTCCAAAGGGCACAGGACTTCCAAGGAATGGAGGAGCCGAAGCCCCCACCTTAGGGGCTCCGAAGTCATCCTCAAAGGGGTTAGATGCAACCAGGTGGTCCACCATGGGAGTCGGGGGTGGTGCAAACTCCGTCAGATGTGAGTAGGCAGGGCCCTGGTGGAAAACAGGAAGAGGATGGTAGAGGAGACAGAGAACCCAGCGAGCACCACAAACACAGCGTACACTTTGGAGGCCAGTGCTGACCAGCTCAGATCCAAAGCTGAGCTGAGTCTTAGAATGCAGTAGAGGGTGGGCAGAGTACACAATGCAGTTAGTTCTGAAAACCAGGCAGAGCGTGGCATGAAGGCAGGGCTAGGCCAGCCTGGGCTACATAGCAAGATGCCATCTCAGTCAACAAAATAAACAAAGATATAGGCAAAATAACAACCAAGCCAGGCATGGTGGCGCACGCCTTTAATCCCAGCATTTAGGAGGCAGAGGTGGGAGGATCGCTGTGAGTTTGAGGCCACCCTGAGACTACATGGTAAATTCCAGGTCAGCCTGGGCTAGAGTGAGAGTCTACCTTGAAAAACCAAAAACAGATCCGATCTTGAAGCAGGTAATTTTTTTTTTTTTGAACAGGGTCTCACTGAGCCAAACTGACCTTGAATTTAATTATGTATTCAAGGATAAACTTGAACTTCTGATCCTTCTGCCTCCACCTCCAGAATGCTGGAATTACACACTTGGTTTGTGTGGGCTGGAAGCTTTATGCATGCTAGGTCACCACTGTACCAAATGAACTGTAGTCCCAGGCCAGTATTGAACTTTTCTTTTTCGAGGCAGGGTCTCGCTCTAGCCCAGGCTGATCTGGAATTCACTCTGTAGTCTCAGGGTGACCTGGAACTCACAGTGATCTTCCTACCTGTGACTCCGGAGTGCTGGGATTAAAGGCATGAACCACTACGCCCGGCATAGTATTGAACTTTTTAAAGCCTATTTCTCAGTTGTAAAGTAGGAACAACAGTGAAAGCACTTCAGCACAATCATGGCACTTAGAAACGGCTCAGTACGCTGGGCATGGTGGCACATGTCTGTAATGCCAGCCTCTGTGAGGCTGAGGTAGGCAGACTGAAAAACTGAAGCTAGCCAGGGCTACATAGTATGACCTTGCCTCAAAGAAAGTAGGGGAGGAGTGTTTAGGGGTAAGGGTTCTATTGAGAATTGGCTGGCACAGGAAGGAGGCCCGAGAAAGGCTGTAACCCTAGTTAAATAGAGGTTTGGTCAAAGCATCTTTGCAGAAAGGTACACATTTAAGATGGAAAGAACCAGAAACTTCCCCCTGCACCTGAAGGAATACACATGGGGGGATGCAGAAAGTTAGACAGCTTGCCTAGGGACTTCTAGAATATTCCCAACACCGATCAGCCATTCACCTGAGTGTTTGACTTCCTTCGCTTCTTTTCCGGGCTCTTCATTTGCAGACCTGGAAAAGCAGCAAAAGGCAGACGTCGGCAAGTTTCCCTGAGGTCTGCACAGCTCCTAGCTCCACGCTCCCAGTGCACGTGCGTATTTAACAAGCAAGAATCGCACGACCATACTCTAGGCATCAGAGCCGTCCGTCCTCTCCCGACCATCTCCCGACCATCGGGTCCGAGTGCCCCCCGAATCCCACGAAGTGGATCGGGACACCGGCCCCCCGCCCCGGCCTCCCCGCCCCTCTCGGAGCTCTCACCGGCCTTGCCCTGCTTCCTCCCGGTGCTGGGCGGCGCAGGGGGCGGTGCGGGGCCGCCACCTCCCTCCAGCTTGTCCGGTGGGGGCGGCGCCGAGGAGGCCATGAACCGGGGGAGCCGAGTCAGCGGCGGCGCGGGCTGCAGGCGCCCTGGGGCCGCACCATCGCCGGGAAGGGGCGTCGGGCGGGCGGGCGCACGGGCCCCGGGCTGCGGCGAGGGGGAGGGAGGCGCGAGCGCAGGCTCCGCTCCCCGCCCGCCCGTCCGCGGCGGCGGCCACCGGAACCGGAACTCGGCTGGGCCGCCTCCACCGCGCGGCGGGGAGGGAGGGAGGGGACGCAGGGGCGGGCCGAGCCCCGCGCCCCCGCGGAGCCGCTCCCGCCGCGCGCACTCGTCCGTCCGTCCGTCCGTCCGCCCGCCAGTCGGGCGCGGGGAGCGGCGGCGGCGGCGGCGGCGCCGTGGGCCTGCGGCCGCCGGCGGACCGTACCACCCGGCGGGCCGGGACCGCCCCTTCCTGCCCCGGGCCGACCCCGCCGGCGGCGGCGGCCCCGATTCCCGGCCGCCCGGCCGAGGGTCCCCGCAGACAATAGACTTAGCCGAGGGAGGCCTGCGGGCCGATGTAGAAGAAATACAGAACTTTAATGAACACCGTTTCCCTTTGGTATAGGAGACTCGTTAACCGTACAGCAAGAGGGCGGCAACCAAGATGAAAGCCAGTCCGCTGGTCTTTATCCGCGCTGGCTGGTCGGTTATGGCCACATCACCGTCCACGCTCATCCACGCACACACGCAACACCGCAGGGCCCATCTTCTTCCTGGCCTGGCCATAAGAGGCCCACGGTTTCAGTCTGAGTCTCTCGTTTAAAAAAATAATAAGCAAAGAAAGGGCTAATCTGATGGTCCTAGTAACTTCCAGACCAGAGTGAGGAAAATGCCAATTGTGAAAGGGTTTGGAAAAGTCAGAGGCGATGTATAAATGTAATGATCATTCTGTGCTCGAAGCCACAGAAAAAACTAGTGGAGCCTACAGATGCGTGTAGGACAGAAATGGCTGCAGATGGCATCTGGGATTGTCTACTGCATCATCGCAATGCCTCCACAAAACCCACCTGGAGGGTTAACTGGACACCCAGGAGGTCCAGGTTTGGTCACCCGCAGCCAAGAAAAGGCAGATGGGGGTGGGGCCGCAGGAGGAAGGGCTATACTTTGGCTGTCGAATATAACACACATGCAATGTGGGAGGGGCAGGCTGAAGAAATGTATATACAGACCCCTTGAGGGAAGGGGTCCCGGCCAGGAGGCACTGAGCAAGGGAAGGGCCTAACTCCCCCCAGGCCGGGAGGGGGGCTGCTGCTACTCCTGCCCAGATGCTCCCAACCCAAATTGGAGGGGCTGCTGAGCAAGAAAAGCCGAGGTGTCAGCACCCCAGTCCTCAACTGGGGAGCCTAAGAACTCTACATCAAGTATCTGCCAACCTAGGAGATGGAGAAGGCACAAAGTTTCAACACTGGGTGGGGTACTAAGAGGAGTCTGGGGATACCCTGAAGCCCAGGCATAGACCAGAGGTATGATTCATTTCCCTTCCCCAGAAGGGTGACTGCTCCCCTGGGCCTGTCAGCACAGGATAGTTCCCATTACAAGCACCCACTTTCTAGGGGAAGGGCATATCAGGTTGGCACAGGAAAGGCCCAGGCTAGGAGGCCACTCTGTACATTAATACTTTGGTGAGATTTGGGGACAAGCAGGATGCTAGCCCAGGATCCTAACTCAAACCCTCTCATTCAGGTGGACACTAAATCCAGTGACCACCCTACTCTCAGCTCCCACCCAAAGCCAAGCCCACATAACGGAAGTCCCGAGGGTTAGGGAACAGGGTGGAAGGGCTGGGGTCACAGTTTCCGCTCCACAGGCTGCTGTAGGCACAGTTCGCTGCCCGCAGAGATGATGGGCAAGTGATTGTCCATGTGGTAACTAATGAGATGACTGACACTCTCAAAGCGGTGATCCTTTGTCCGAACCTGGGAAGGTGGGAAGAAGGAGAGTCGACTCAGGTGAGGAGTCCAGCAAGACCTTGGTCCCTCAAGGGTGAGGACAACAGAATGGGTAAGAGGAGTGAGGAAGGGGCTGGAGAGATGGCTCAGCAGTTAAGGTGTCTGCTTACAAAGCCTGACAGCACGAGTTTGACTCCTCATTACCCACATAAAGTCGGATGCACAAAGTGGCACATGTGTCTAGAATTCATTTGCAGCTGTCTCTCTCTTTGCAAATAAATATATTTTTTTTTAAATGAGGAGGCAGGCATGGTGTCACACACCTTTAATCCCAGTACTTGAGAGGCAGAGGCAGAGGCAGAGGCAGAGGCAGAGGCAGAGGCAGAGGCAGGAGGATCATCGTGAGTTTGAGGCCACCCTGAGACTACATAGTGAATTCCAGGTCAGCCGGGACTAGAGTGAGACCCTACCGTGGGGGATGAAAGCAAGGTTTTGAGAAACAGTGTCCTCAAGGTTTGGAGTACAGATAAAAGAAAGAACACTCAGCTTGGGGCCGAAGGAGCTGGGGGAGACTCCTACCTCCTCTTGCAAAAGGAATCTTTGGGTGTATAGACATCTGACATCACTACCTTTCTAGGGTCATTTCCTCACTTATCAAGAGGCGCACAGCTCAGACAAGTGCCTTCTAGATCTGATGGGCTTATGGTCTGAGATCTGAGGACTGGCCAGACTTTGAGGAACACAGCTTAGACTCAGGGATAGGAGAACAGAAGGAAGCTCACACCACTGCAGGGGGATACCAAGCACCTCAAAAGAGCAAGGGAGGCCCACAGAGAGCTGTAAGCAGGGAAAGTTCTAGAAAGCAATGAGAAAAAGAAAGCCTTTTCTGCTACATCTCCCCCACACCTCAGCACACGTACCACACCCTCAGGGTCCACCAGCAGCAGGTGCTTGGGCTGCCCACTCTGCAGGCCAGTAAGAACATACTGGCCAGGCGTCGTCGTGCTCTCTCGCACCAGGAAGTCACCATTGAGCTGCAGCAGTGCCTCAGCCTCCCGTCGGCTCAGCTTCCCATGGAACCAGGCTTCCTCTTGGAGCTGCTCAGCCATGGACATGGATTGGGCAGGAGGAGGTACCCGAAGGGCATCTTCAAAGGGCTCTGTGGGCATAGAGAAAAGACTAGAGAGGTGGCTGGCCCAACACACCCAAGACCTGGACTCGGGAAGGGACAGGAGGGGAGAGCAGGAGAACAAAGCAGTGGGCTACGAGAGAGAGGCATACTCACTCATGTCAAAGAGATCCCGGGGTGTGCTGCCGTTAACGGCTGGATTGGGGGGCCCAGCCCCACCTTGCCTGGCCTTTTCCAGGCTCTGGATGTTGACATAGGAGGGGTCATCAAAGAGTTCTCTGCCTGCTGAGGAAAGGCCGTGTACAGTAAGCCCAGCCCTGCCTCCTCTACCCCAGCTCTGCCAGGCATGGCAAACCTCTATTACCTGAGCAGGGTGGTGGAGGCAGCATCTGTTTACGGACATCGGGGTCTCCTGCAGCAGGCTGCCCTATGGGCTATGGGATGAAAGTCAAGGGAGGAGCTGGAGAGTCGGCTCAGTGGTTAAGGCGCTTGCCTGTAACACCTGGTGCACCCATTCTCTCTCACTCATAATAAATAAATAAATAAATGTTTTAATCAAGTGAGACTTGATTAAACTCCCACCTTGGGCCCATGTTCCTCCAACCAAGCAACTTACCAGTGTAGCCCCTAGGTGGCTGGGCATTTGGGCACTTTGGGCACTGCATGGAGTGGGTCGAGCAGCCCCTGGAGCAGCTCCTTCCTGAAGCCTCATGTCTACCACTCCCCCAAGAGGGGGTTCCTTCCCAGGGAAGTCATTGTAGTACTGATGATCGGGCGGCTCCTCTTCTTCCTCATCCCAAGCTGAGCCATCAAAACCAGTCATCCTGAGAAGGACGGAAGGGGGTGAGGATGTAGGTGGGGATGTGTGGTGGCTGGGAGTCACAGGGAAGGACCTGGACAGTGGCCTCTGGCCTCTATTGGGCATTTATAATGGGTCAGGCCTGAGAATGGGTGTTTTCTACACAGCCACTTATCCTCCTGACATCCCTGGAAGGCTGGGATTAGTTCTTCCACAATTTTACAGATGAGGAATATCAAAGTCAAGGTCTCACAACTGAAAGGGGATGCTCTAGAATGTTTTAGCCACTTGGGCAATACAAAGTGTCTGTTGGCCTCACTGTTTTTATCTCTTGAAGCCTGAGATGAAAAAAAGAGATATTCCCACCCTGAGACCACATAGTAAATTCCAAGTCAGCCTGGGCTAGAGTGAGACCCTACCTGGAAAAAAAAACACAAAAAGAGGACTGGAGCTTGGCTCAGTGGTTGAGGTACTCACCTGCAAAGACTAATGCCCAGGTTCGATTCCCCAGCACCCAAGTAAAGCCAGATGAACAAAGTGGCGCATGCATCTGGAGTTTGTTTGCAGTGGATAGAGGCCCTAGTGTGACCATACTGTCACTGAATCACTCTGCTTGCAAATAATTAAATATTTGATTTTTTAAAAAAGCGTGGCCAGGCATGGTAGTGCACACCTTTAATTCCAGCACTTGGGAGACAGAGGTAGGAGGATCATCATGAGTTCAAGGCCAGCCTGAGACTACATAGTGAATTCCAGGTCAGCCTGGGCTAGAACAAGACCCTACCTCGAAAAACAAACAAAAAAAGCCTCTTCAGGGAGAGAAAGAGATGCCAATGGGAGGTTCTGGAATGGAGCTCTACCCTGAGTTAACAAAAGGAAAAACAGGCAGGGCCCTCAAAACCCTTTCCGGGAGCTCAGGATGTAACTCAGGTTGGTAGAGTGCTCGCCTCGCCTGCGGGAAGCCTTGGATTTGATCCCCAGAACCACACAAAACCAAGCATGATAGCACACACTTGTTATCCTACCACTATGGAAATAAAGGCAGAAGGATGAGACGTTCAAGGCCCAAGAGCTACCCTGCACCCTTCCCATGGGCTCACCTGTCATGAGGGGTAACCAGCTTAGGCGGGTTCCTGAGGTACTGTTTGAAGCGCAACTCAAAGGCCTGGCCAATGGTACTGATGACGTCCTGAGCAAGCCCTTCGGGACACTCCAGGATGTGACAGGCTGGAGGCAGAGCAGAAGCTTTCAGTGAGCTCTGATAAGGCGTTGGACAGGGGCCCCCAACCTCCCCAGCTCAGCTCCCTGAGAGCCCCTCGGACAGCTGGCCCTACCCAGTGTTCCCCACCACACCTCACCTCTCTGGTTCACAGGGTCTTTGGCAACATAGGCGACATACTCGGCTGTGTCCTAGGTACAAAGAATCAGCAGTGTCCAGTTAGCTAAATTTTACAGCTCCATCTTACTCTTGCCCCTTAGGACCCACAATTCCAGCACCCCTGCTTCCCGGAGCATTATCTTCTCAACCCTTGCTCCCTTAGTTCCCACCTCCCACCTTTGCGGCTCCCAACTCACCGGATCCCCACCGGATGCGAATGAGATAGATTGCATGTGGTGGTTGGCAATGATCTGAGGATGAGGACAGGGGGTGCAGAGGGAATGACAAGGGTCAGGCAGCCTAGAGGCCCAGAACCCTGGAGTCTCCACTGCTGATCCCACATGCTTCTAAGTTCTTCCTTCCCCACTCTCCTGTTCCTCCCTGAAGTCCCTCCTAACCAGATGTCCCCTTCGCCCTCCCTTCAGCGTTCCTGGTCCCCCTGAACATCTCACCCACCTGTTTGCAGTCAGCAGCCATGAGGTTGAGGCTGCTGGTGGAGACTCTGAGTGTTATTGGCATTCCGGCGAATTTTAGGTTACTCCTCCCCAGGATAGAGCTGAGCGGCCGGGTGCAGGGCTAGGGACGGAAAGGGTTCCAGAAGCTGAGGGGTCCCACTCCTCCTTTGGGTCTTCTCCCCAACAGCGGACCTGCCACTCCACATCACCAGACCCATGAAGCCCACATACCTTCCTCCTCCTTGTGGCCCCCTTAGCACTAGGCACAGCATCACACACCAGACTGATGGCCTCCCTGGGGAAACAGAGGTACTCAGCCTCACAGCAGGCCTCCCACTGCCTGGGGCTGACAGAGAGCTGGAGGAGGGGAAGGCCAGGCTCTTTGTCGTGGACAATTGAATTAAGGGGCCTTTAATATTTGATGACACAGAGAGAGGCTGTTTCCTGGATGATTGGGTTAGGCCTCAGTGGGCATGACCCAATGTCCCTCCCCAGCCACCCAATGTCCCTCCCCAGGTAGCAGCAAGTCTACCTGCCCCTATTTCCTATTCTAGCTCGGCCACCAGCTACTTCAGACCACAGTCCCCAGGCGGGACTAGGGCTTGCTCCACCCCTTCCTCAAGATCCTCTTCACCACCCAAAGAGAAGCTAGCTCAGCACCTCAAGTGCCCCACCCCTCCCCTCCCCTTCCAAAAGCCTTGGTAATCCCCAGACCCCCACAATCCAGCCCCTCCCCACTAACCTGGTGACCTGAGTCCGGGTGTTGAAGTCGAGGGCTCGCATTGACTGCAGGACCTCCACGCAACCCATGTACTAGGACAGGAAGGAAGGCATGGCTCAGTCCCCTCCTCGGCCCACAAGACCCTGTGCCTTTGCCCTATGTGGTGCTCAAGGGGCGCAAAGGTGAAAGTGTGCTCCCCCTGCCTGGGGCTACTGTGCCACAAGGTGCAACACAGAAGGGGCCAGCTGGAAGGTAAGTACTGGGTGGGCTGGAGTGACATCTCGGTGAGGGGGGAGGAGTCTGGAGGGAAAATCAAGAAGTCACTCGGAGGTGTGGGCATTGTGCTGAGTGGGGGGGGGTGGGTGTCAAAGAAAGCAGGGGCCCAGGCGGAACTGTGCCAAGGCTGGCACAGAAGGGATATGGAACTGGGTTTGAGGATCGGGAAAAGAAGTCCCCGCGGAGCTGCAGTGGGCCTGGGAGGAGGGGAAGCAGCGGTGTGCACTCACCCGAACCAAGTAGGAAACCCCGGGTCCCATGACTTTGTCGTTGGGATGCAGCCAGCCCCGCGTGGGCTTATTGACAAAGCTCCCGTGCCGGGTCCACTCCTCGCCCCCCAGCTGGCCCCCTTCCACCCGAGTCCTGCGCCCGCCGCCTCCACTCAGTTTGTTCATGTCCTGGAGGAGGGGCAGGGGGCCTGAGTCCATCATGGCTGCCCCTGCAATCCCTTCCCCATCTTCGGTGGCCTTTCCAGGCTCCCCCTTAGGGCCCAGGCGCCCCCCAACCGGACTGGCCAGCTTCAGGGTGCTCATCCGGGGGAAGAAGGAACACAGGGTGGTGGGACTGTCGTCCCCAGGCAAAGCAGGCAGAATGGGCCCCAGGGACGAGACTGATGGGGAAGGCAGCTCCTCCGGAGGGGTGGACCCTGAAGCCCCCTCTTCCAGCGATGACAGAGATTCATTCCGAAGTGGGTTGTACTTGGGCTTGGGGGGTAGGAGATCCATGACGGGGAGGCAAGGGACTGCTGCCCAGCCCGGCCCCCCTGCCAATGTAGGCAAGGGGGCCAGGCAGGGGGCATCCGCAGACCCTTAGTCTGGTCTGACCTCTGCGGCTCAGGGTCACAGAGGTCCTGGGGAGGCGAAGGACATGTGGCTTCTGCTCCCCCACTTCAGAGCCAGACAGTTTCTCGTCCCATCCCTGCCCAGCCCAGTGTGAAGCCAGTTCTCAGAGAACAGGCTGGACACCCCCCCATCAGCTGCCTGGCTCCTCCCAGGAGGCGGGGAACTAGGGAAAGAGACCAATCCCAAGGACAGTGCTGACTCACAGTCTCAGAGGGGCTGAATGGGGAGGGGGGCCCTTCACCCCCACCTGGAACTCCGGCAGGGCTAGAGGTAGCCATGCCTCTTTCCCTACGCAAACAACCAGTAATCTGGGGAAGAGGAAAGGGGAGGGGGCTGGAGAAATAGGAAAGAAGGTTGATAAGAGAAGCTGAGCATCAGTCCAGACAGGACACGGCAGGCCAGGGGGAGCAGGAAGCCAGGGGGGCTGGAGAGGTGAGGGAGGAAACAAAGGCAGCTGGGGGTGGGAAAGGGAGGGGAACCCCAGGGCACAGCTTCCTGTCCTAGTGGAACACTTGAATCCCCTCACCCTCCCGCCCAGGCCACCCCCACCACTACCACGAGCAGTGGGGTGGTGGCCCCAGGGGGAGTCGGGGCTATTAGCATCCTCTGCCGACAGCTGTGGATTAGAGCCGGGAGCCGGGAAAGGGGAGGAAATGGTCCCAGTGGGTTCAGAAACAGGGCCAAGAGGAAAGGCAGAGGCGACGAAGTAGCCGGAATAAAGTCCAAACTGGGTGGTGTGTGACAGAGCAAGAGGACACCTTGTTCTCTATGCATGGCACCCACCAAGCAGGGAGCGATGGCCCCTGCCAAACACTGTTCCCGCCTCCTCTGCACAGGCCTGGTGAACAAAGCAAGCAGGGGACACGTGCCCAGGGCCAATGCAGGGACCTGCCAGACGTACTCAGCTCCTCTCAGAGGGGAATAGGGTTCAAAGCTCCACCCAACAGCGACCCTCACACAGCCAGAGGGAGGTAGGAGGACGAACAGCTCGCCTAGAGAACTGGGGCCCGGCCACCAAGGGTTAGAGACATCACAAGATGAACCCGTTAGTAAGGAGAAAGGGATGCCAGAGTCAGGATTTAGTCTGAAGTGGCTAACAGTCCCAAACCCTGCCACAGCTCGGCTTCAGGAAGGTCACTGAGACAGTGACCAAAAGATTATCTCCCCTCCCCCCAAGCTCACCTCCAGATTACCTTTAGGTTTACTTTAGAGGATTAAAACAATCTGCATGATTATTGTAACAACACTAGCACTTAAAAAGTGTTAGGTCCCAGTTGCTTAACTCTTTTTCCAGTCCTCAGTCTCCAGGAAAGCTTTGTCTGTTCCAGAGAAGTTCTGTCACTCCTTTTCTGTTACGGCCTTAGCCCTCAGGCATAAAGTGAATGAGGAAGAATTTGTCACAGCCTCAATCCTAAACACACCAATGTCCTCATCCTTAGAGAAGGCATTCCTTGGAAGCCTGTATATCCAGAGGCAAGGAACGAGCAACAGGTGTGGACATTTGGGAGAAAAGGAAGCTTGCAGCTTTTAAATTGGGAGAGAAAGAGACGAGAGAGAGAGAGAGAGAGAGAGAGAGAGAGAGACAGAGAGAGAGAGACAGAGAGAGAGAGAGAGACAGAGAGAGACAGAGAGACTGCCTACTGGCCCCAAATCCTGGCGATTGGCGGGAGGGGCAGGGGTGGAGGGAGCTGGCCAGCAGGAAGCAGGACGGAGAGGCGGGAAGTAGCAGGAAGTGGTGGAAGCCTCAGGAATGTTTCCACCAGGGAAGGCTGGGCAAGTGCGGTCGGGATGAGTGCCCACGGATCTCCCTAGCTAAGGGGAGGGAGGCTCTTCCCAACTAAAAAGGACACGCATCTCTATTCCGAATTCCAACCACTGTTTTCCGGTGGTGGAAACACTTCCCCTTCCGCTCCTGTTAGACCCTCGAGAAAGTAGCCGCTACAGCTGTCTCTGCGGTGGGGAGAGAGGGGGGGTCTGAGCCAGCCCCTTCGAGATGATCCCCCCTCTGCCCGGCATCCCACTACTCAGAACCACGGGTGCAAGCTTCAACCTCCCACCCATGGGGCACCTGAGCTCCGACCGGGGGTCCCAGCAGGATAGCTGTCCTAAGGGGGCGTGGTCCCCTAAAGCAGCCCAGCCCGGATGAGCGGAGGGGGCGTGGCCCCTGGAGGGGCGGGGCCACGCGGGAGGCGGGACTTCAGCTAAGTGCGGCGTTCTCGCAGAGTCCAGGCTGGGGACACGATTAGCAAAGGGTAGTTGTGGGGAGCCTGGATTTCGGGGGGGCCAAGGGGTTCTGTCGTGAGGTTTGGTCGCACGTCGGGAGGGGACTTCCAGGAAAGCTGGAGGACGGGGTGGGGCAGACACAACAAAAGACAAGTCGGGGTCCTGGGAGACCCCCCGAAGTAGAGAGGTGGAACTTCCGGGAAAGGGGTCTTGGGGCGGGACCTATAAACACAACCGGAAGTGGGGTCCCGGGAGAGGGGTTCCGGAGTGGAGGAGTGGGGCCGCCCAGGGAGAGGAAAAGCCGAGACTCACCAGGACCTCATGGAGTCTCCACACCGCACCACGGGCCGATCGCGGTCCAGATCACACCACCGCCGCCGCCTTAAGTCGCCGCCCCAACTTTCTCTCCGGCCCGGGCCTCCCCGGAGAAACTTTGAGTACTTCCGGCCTCACTAACCCCTGACCCTCTACCTCCCCATCCCTCCTTCACTCTTCCACTCGAGCCGGCCAATGAGAACGCGAGAAGGCGCCCAGAAGCCGTGGGTGAACCAATCAGCGGCTTAGTTTTGACCACGCTGGGTCTTGAGAACTGCCTTCCAATGAGGACGCTGGAAGGAGCAAATTCAAGCCAATGAGAGGCCGCGGTACGGAGCTGTCCCGCCTCGGGCCGAGAGGACCAATGGGAGAGGCAGGCGGTGTGTTTGAAAGCGAGGCCGCGGAGGGTGGGAGCCGATCGTGGCTGGGGTGCGGGCTGGGTCCCGCTGGCGGAGCGGCCATGTCGTACAAGCAGATCTACTACTCGGATAAATACGACGACGACGAGTTCGAGTACCGGTTAGTGCTGCGGGCGCGGGGCCGCAGCCAGGGTGGACGGGAGCTCGAGGGGGAGCGACCCGAGTGGGGGGTGGGGTGGGGCGTCCGGCGCATGCGCAGGAGGCGAGCGGGGGGCGGCGTGAGATGAGCCAAAGGTGGGAGGAGCTCTTGAGACAATGAGTTGGAATTTGATGATTAGCTTGGTTGGACTGCTAACGAGAGTCACCTTTAAGGGATTCTGGTTTGGTTTGGTTTGGTTATTTTTTGTTTTTCGAGGTAGGGTCTCGCTGTAGCCCAGGCTGACTTGGAATTCACTATGTAGTCCCAGGTTGGCCTCGAACTCACAGCGATCCTCCTACGTTTGCCTCCTGAGAGTGCTGGGATTAAAGGTGTGGGCCCCCACGCCCGGCTGGATTCTGGATTTTGCTGGTAATTTTGGCAGTTTAATCTTCCTTATGGAGGCTGGGTTTATCACAATAATCCTATGGAGCCTACCCGGCGAAGGTGGCAAGCGAGGAGCTGGAATTTCTTTCGTGGAATCCATGCCAGGGGAGTTCAGAGAGCTCCAGTCCCACCTGGTGATGGAAAAGGAGAGGGGCGTGGTCGTCAGGTTCGTTTGGTGAAGGGGGGCTTTGAGGGTTTGAAGTGGCACCCTTCAACTACTTGGCACAGTTATGGAGTGCTCACAGGTTTCAGGTGTGCCACCAAGGTGCCAGGTAAGCCGGGAAGAGTGGCTCACACATGTAATACCAGCACTAACGAGGCTGAGGCTGGAGGATGGCTGTGAGTTCAGAGCCAACCTGGGCTAGAGTGAGGCCCTGTCTCAAAGAAACAAAGTGCAAGGTGTACATCATGGTCTCTGCCCGCCACAGACAAAAACCCACAAAATCTCTGAACTGGTTGCCTAGCTGGGCATGGCTGCTCACACCTTTAACCCTGGCCTCCAAAAGGGGAGGCAGAGAAGCTGGGGAGTTGGCTCATCATCGCTTGCTTGCAAAGCCCTTGGTTCGATTCCCTAGTAGGTGGCCTGTACCTGGAGTTTGCAGTGGTGCCCACACACACTTCAAATGACTACACGACAAAAAAAGTGACACGTGTTACTTGTTTTGCTGGCTACATAACAGGAGGGAACATCCAGGACTTGGCAGGAATGTGGCACAGGGAAAACAGGGAGGTGCCTGAGCAGGGACGTGTAAAAGCAGGAAAGGAAAGAGAAAGCTGCTCTTTTTTATTGGGGGTTGGGGTTGTGGGTTTGTGTTTTGTTTTTTTCCAGCTGGGGTCCCACTCTAGCCCTGGCTGACCTGGAGCTCTGTAGCCCCAGGCTGGCCTTGAACTCAGCCCAGAGTGCTGGAATTAAAGGAATGCACGCCCACGTTTTTTATTTTATTTTTATTTATTTTTATTTTTATTTTTTGGTTTTTCAAGGTAGGGTCTTAACTCTAGCCCAGCCTGACCTGAAATTTACTCTAGTCTCAGGCCTCAAACTCACGGTGATCCTCCTACCTCTGCCTCCCGAGTGCTGGGATTAAAGGTGTGGGCCACCACACCTGGCCAACATTTTTTTGTGTGTGTGTTAGTTTTTTTGGTTTTTCGAGGTAGGGTCTCGATCTGGCCCAGGTTGACCTGGAATTCTCTATGTAGTCTCAGGGTGGCCTTGAACTCATGGCTATCCTCCTACCTCTGCCTCCCAAATGCTGGGATTAAGTGTACCTCACCAGGCTCTGTTACAATTTTTAAAAATAAAGTTATTGACAACCTCCATACGGATACTCAGTGTACCCTGATAATCCCCTCCACCTGGAAAGCACTTCCCTCCCCCCCAGGTAGGGTCTCGCTCTAGTCCAGGCTGACCTGGAATTCACTATGTAGTCTCAGGCTGGCCTCGAACTCACAGCAATCCTCCTTCCTCTGCCTTCTGAGTGCTGGGATTAAAGATGTGCGCCACCATGCCCTGCTTGGAAAGCACTTCTTAATTGGAATGGTCTAGAAGACACTGGCTGGCCTCCAAGGATGGCGAGGAAGACCCCTACTAGAAGCAGTATGGGTTTGATAGTTGTAAAGAAGTCATTGGTGATTCTAGATTGGAAGGTAAAACAAGGATTCCGCAGAGACTGGCATTACTAATCTGTATTAATTGTAGGTACTTAAGACAATTTTTTTTTTTTTTTGAGGCAGGGTCTCACTCTAACCCAGGCTGACTTGGAACTCACTCTGTAGTTGCAGGCTGGCCTCAAACTCCTCCTACCTATGCCTCCTGAGTGCTGGGATTAAAAGTGTGTACCACCATGTCGGGTTTAAGATAGCATTCTACTTAAATAATTTTTTTTTCAAGGTATGGTCTCACTCTAGTCCAGGCTGACCTAGAATTCACTGTGTAGTCTCAGGGTGGCCTTGAACTCATGGTGATCCTCCTACCTCTGCCTCCCAAGTGCTGGGATTAAAGGCACCATGCCCGGCTTACTTTAAATTTCTATTGACAGTTTTCATACCTGTGCACGATGTATTTGGATCAGAATCCCCTCCCATTACCATTTGTCCTCTTGCCACCAAATCCCTTCTTTCTGACTAGTCTTTCTTCTACTTTAATGTCTTTTTGGTTTTTTGAGTTAGGGTCTCACTCAGGCTCATCTGGAACTCACTCTAGCCCCAGGCTAGCCTCACACTCAGGGCAATTCTCCTACCTCAACCTCCCAACTGTTGGAATTAAAGGCTCTGGTTAGCCTTGTCTCCTCAGCTGGAGAACAACATAGCGTTGAACTTTGCTTTTCTGCGTCTCTTTGCCCAGCCTGGTTCAAGGCTTTGGACACACTGGAGAACCTGGTATGTGTTGACCTTAACCTTTCTGTCAAGAAAACTCCACAGCAGTCTGTGAGCATCCTGAAGGGACCCAATCTTGTCTGGCCTTGGAAACAAGCAGGGTCAGGGTGCTTCCTACTTGGATGAGAGAAACACACCTTTCTTGGACCTGTTAACTTAGTTTTTGTTCCCTCACCCCCCCAGCCAGGGTCTCGCTCCAGCCCAGGCTGAACTAGAAGTCACTCTGTAGTCCCAGGCTGGCCTTGAACTCAGGGATCCTCCTACCTCTGCCTCCCCGAGTGCTGGATTAAAGGTGTGTACCATCACACCCAGCCCCAATTAACTTTATTCTCCTCAGCTGTTTTGCTCTATGTTGGTAGCTAAATCTGTGCTGGGAGAAATCATGTACTTCTCAGTTTAATGGTGGCATTTTGGCAGAAATTTGTGCATTGAAGCTGAAATTCTGTGCCAGGGACTTGATAGAATGTAAGCTATTTGCAGACATTCATGGGGGGTGGGCCCGGTGCCGTTTGTTGCTCACAGAGGACGTGCAGTACATTTCCATCGAGCATAAAAAGGTGCCTGGTGTAGTCGAAAAGTCAGTAATAACTTTTTGCCATTAACTTTGGTTAGGAAAGCCTGGGATTTCCCAAGTGTCATGGCTCATGCCTGCAGAGCAGACATTTACCTGTCACCCCTCTGGATTTTCACACAGCGCTCCATAGCAGGTCTTTCCTGTCCACGAAATGACTTCTTTATCAGTCCTACTGAAAACCTGTTTACCTGTTAATGCTCTGTGCAAAATGTATGTTTGTGGGTTATGTGTGTGTGTGTTTTGTTTTGTTGCTTTTTTTTTTTTTCTCTTGAGGTAGGGTTTTGCTCTAGCCCAGACTGACCGGGAATACACCCTGTAGTCTCAGGCTGGCATCAAACTCAGCAATCCTCCTACCTCTGCCTCCTGAGTGCTGGGGCTAAAGGCATGTGCCACCACGCCCAGCTTTAAAGTATATTTTTATGAAAATTTACACGACATGCATTTCCAGCTGCCTGTCCTCACATCCCATAATAATGTGTAAACACCCTGATATCAAGCAATCAGTTTCTCTGGGCTAGGGAAATGGCTCAGTGGGTAAAAGCACTTGTTCAGGAACACATGTAAATCCTAGCTTGCCTATTGCCTGATGAGGGAAGAGACAGGAGAATCCCCAGAAACTCAAGGGCCAGCTAGCCTGGTGGCCACAGCAGTATGCAAAGATCCTGCCTCAAAAAAAAAAAGGAAAACTAGCTTCTCTTTTCCTTTTGCTTTTGCTTTTAGTTGTGTTATTTATTTGCAAGCAGAGAGAGATAGGAGACAGAGAGAATGGGCATGTCAGGGCTCCCAGACACTGCAGACAAACTCCAGATGCATGTGCTACTATATGCATCTGGCTTTATGTGGGCATTGGGGGACTGAATGCCAGTCATTAGGCTTTGCAGGCAAGCACCTTAACCACTGAGCCATCTCTCCAGCCCCTTGGTTGTTTAATGTGCCTGTGCATGCAAAGGCCAGAGGACAACCTTGAGTGTCATCCCCAGGAACTATCCACTTTGAGGCAGGGCCTCTCATTGGCCTGGAACTCGCCTATAAGGCTAGACGGGTTGGCCAGGGAGCCCCAAGGGTCCTCCTGTTTACTGGTGAAGTGCCAGCACACCCAGCTTTTCTGTGGGTTCTGGGGATCCGTGATGAGGTTCTCATGCTTGTGAGACAAGCACCCTTCTGACTGTGTCGTTTCCCCGGTTTTTGCTTTGGTTTTGTCAAACAGTTTCACTTTGTAGTCCAGACGGGATCCGAACTTGGGGTAACTGTGGCAGTCCTGTCCTATCCCCGAGTGCAGCCCAGCTTTCTTTGTAGACACTTACCTAACAGACTGCACCCAGTACTGACACAAATTCCCCGCCTCCCCGTGTTTCTGTTACAGGCATGTCATGTTGCCCAAGGACATAGCCAAGCTGGTCCCCAAAACCCACTTGATGTCTGAGTCTGAATGGAGGAATCTTGGCGTCCAGCAGAGTCAGGGATGGGTCCATTATATGATCCATGAACCAGGTCAGTCAAGGCTGAAGCCCTGGGGTACTGGCCGTAAGTGTATGACCCAAAGCAATGGAGGGAGGACTTCCTGTTTGCTAGGTAAACAGAGACCAAAGCAAGAATAGTGTCTTGAACTCTGAGCTAAAGACCAGAGACCACCTTTACTGAAAGACCTGTAACCTTGAGTTCAGCCAGAGGGTCATCTTTCAAGGCCACACTGACCCTGGTTACAAGCCCTACTTTGTTTTCCATTAGAAAGCAATTTATTGGATGTGGTCCAAATAAGCAAAGGAAATTCTATTTCTTGATAAGACACCAGACACCCAGCTGCCAGGCAAAACTAATAAAGGACCCCCAGGGCTATACCTAGCCAAGGACTGCCATTAAGAATTGGACTTGGCAGAAAGGCCAGACTTTTGTGTCTGCTTCTAAGGCCATGTGCTTACATTGTAACTTAGTTATAAAGATCCCAGTCAGTGTAGCTGGCGGTGGTGGGTGGAATACACTGTCTTGTGCATAACATGTTGTGAGCGTCTCCCTTAAATTCACTTACTCTTTCAGAACCTCACATCTTGCTGTTCCGGCGACCCCTGCCCAAGAAGCCAAAGAAATGAAGCCGGTGGACCACTTGGCAACAGCCTAGAGCTTACACAGCTGTCCTTCCTCTCCGCACGGTGATGTTGCTCTCTTGTTTCTCTCTGATATTTCACGGATGTTCCATACACTGCTTGTGCTGTACCTTGAGTAGAACCACCAGCACCACCACCCTGCCAGACGAGTGCTCCCAGTGTGACCCCAGAAGCCACAGTGGAGGAGGCGTTGGCATCTGCTCACCTTGTTACGGGGATCCTGTAAACGTGCTGTTTCTGTTCTTTTCTGTGGGGGGGGGGGCTGTATTTATGGTGACTTAGAGGGTTATGTTTCAGTGTATTGGAAACGTTCCATTTTATTTGCCAAATCTGTTACATGTTACAAGCTTTGATTAAAGAAGTTTTTTACAATCTAATGCTGTGGTTATAAGGGCTCTCTCCCCACATTCAATTCACATTCAATACTGTGGCTCTTTTATAAGTCTAAGTTTGATAACGGAAGCAAAGCTTTTTGCACTAATGAGATCTAGACATTCCATGAGCTAGTTTTAGTTTTTTCGAGGTAGGGTCTCTCTTTAGCCCAGGCTGACCTAGAACTGGGAGCAATCCTCCTACCTCTGCCTCCCCAGTGCTGGGATTAAAGGTCTACACCACCATGCCCGGCCTCCAGTGACTAGTTTGTAATCTACTTGAAACAGACTTTCTTTGAAACATCTGCTAAACATATTTTACTCTGAGCAATAGCCTGAGATGAGTTTTATTAGGACAGCCTCATCTGTCAAAACAAATGAACCTGTTCCTACAGTCAAAGGTGTGCTGCCTTTACCACAGGCCCAGTATTTAAAGAGCACACAAAGAAAGGTTAAGGGAGGAAGCTGTCAGCCCAGCGGCTGTGCATGCGCTCCAGATCTTGTCAGCAGTCACCAGTGGCTGGAGTGGTTTTAGACGAGCTTTGGAATCCTCCTCTAGGTGAGCTCTGGGGGTGCCAAGCACGAGGTTACAGTGCTAAGCTTTGAGAAGACAGTTATCAACTAGCCTGGGGGGGGGGGGGTTTCTAGGTGTAGGGTCTGGCTCTAGCTCAAGCTGACCTGGAACTCACTGTGTAGTGCCAGGCTGACCTCAAACTCACAGTGATTCACCTACTTCTGCCTCCTGAGTGCTGAGACTAAAGGCAGGTGTGTGTCACCAGATGCATGTGCCACTTTTGTGGATATGGCTTTACATGGGTACTGGGAAATCGAAATCAGATTGTTAGGCTTTGCAGGCAGGCTTCTTAATAAGCCACTGAGCCATCTCTCCAGCCCCCTGTGTATATTTTTAAACAAGCTTGAATAGTTGATTGGTGAGATGGCTCAGTGGATAAGAGCACTCAGAAGCACGAGGACCTGAATTCCAGCCACAGCACGCATGCGTGTGAACCTGAGCACTAAAGGCCTCAGCAAGAGGGAGCATTAGGACTTCCTGCTCAGCCAGTTTAACTGAGAACATTGAGGAACTGTCTCAGGGAAATGAACAGTGATAGAGAACGCTTGGCACCCTCCTTTGGCTGCTACATATGTGCACAGGCACACGTGTCAGTTTTTTTTCAAGCTAGGGTCTTGCTCTACCCAGGTTGACCTGGATCTCACTCTAGTCCCAGGCTGGCCTTGAACTCACAGCAGTTCTCTTACCTCTGCCTCACAAGTGCTGGGATTAAAAACATGAACCACCATACCCAGCCTCCATTTTTTTTTTTAAGACTTTGTCTTTTTTAAAAAATATTTATTCATTTTCAAGCACAGAGAGAGAGAGAGAGAGAGAAAGAGAAAGAGAGAGAGCGCACCCGGACCACCACCTAGTGGGTCTGGCTTATGTGGGTCCTGGGGAATTGAACTGGGGGCCTTAGGCACTGGAGGCAAGTGCCTTAACCTCTGAGCCATCTCTCCAGCCCTCCTCCATTTTTAAAAAAATATTTATTTAGAAGCAGAAAGATAGAGAATGTGTGCACCAGGGCCTCCAGCCACTGCAAATGCACTTCAGATGGATTTGCCACCTTGTGCATCTGGCTTTATGTAAGTACTGGGGAGGTGAATCTGGGTCGTTAGGCTTTGTAGGCAAGTGCCTTAACTGCTGAGCCATCTCTAGCTCTCCAAAAAAAATTTTTTAACTATTATTACAATAAAGATACACACTGAAAAAGAAAAAAGGGCTGGAGTGATGGTTTAACAGTTAAGGCAAACGTTTGCCTGCTAAGCAGTAGGAGTTCGATTCCCCGGTACCCACAGAAAGCCAGATGCACAGGGTGGCGCATGAGTCTGGAGTGCATTTGCAGTGGCAGGAAGCCCTGACATGCCCATTCTGTCTCTCTGCCTTTCTCTCATTCTCTCTCAAATGAATGAATAAATAAAATATTTTTTAAAAAATACTGTTCAATGAGCAGGGTGTGGTGGCGCACGCCTTTAATCCCAGCACTCGGGAAGCAGAGGTAGGAGGATCACCGTGAGTTCGAGGCCAGCCTGAGACTACAGAGTGAATTCCAGGTCAGCCTGGACTAGAGCGAAGACTACCTTGAAAAACCAAAATAAATAAATATATATATATATATATATATATATATATATATATATATATATATACTGTTCAATATATTA
This sequence comes from Zapus hudsonius, assembly GCA_004024765.1. Classification (NCBI taxonomy): domain Eukaryota; kingdom Metazoa; phylum Chordata; class Mammalia; order Rodentia; family Dipodidae; genus Zapus; species Zapus hudsonius. The sequence continues at coordinate 16,397 of PVHP010011438.1, read as the reverse complement.
ATAGACAAGTGGTGTTTTGGTGTGTGTTTAAGAGCTGGAGACTGGAGAGATGGCTCAGCAGTTAAAGTACTTTGCCTGCAAAGCCTAAGGACCCGGGTTTGATTCCCCAGTACCCATGTAAAGTCAGATGCTCAAAGTGACGCATGCATCTGGAGTTTGCAGTCTCTCGCTCTCTCCCTCTTAAATCTATTTTTTAAAAAGAGCTGGTAGCTTCTTAACTGATGAACACACAATTTATTACTTATGGAAGCCTGCCCCTACCATACTGTTTTATGGTGTGTGGCATCCCTTCCACTTTCTCCCATCCAAGTACTAACCAGGCCCGGCCCTGCTTAGCTTCCGAGATCAGACGGGATCAGGCCCGTTCAGGGTGGTATGGCCGTAGACCCCTTCCACTTTCTGAACCTGTTCCTCACGTGGAAACTGGGCACATTAGTCTCAAAAGATGTTGTGCAGCCGGGCATGGTGGTGCACCTTTAAATCCAGCCCTGAGGAGGCAGAGGTAGAAGGATCGCCATGAGTTCGAGGCCAGCCTGGGCTAGAGCGAGACCCTACCTCGGAAAACCGGAAGAAAAAACACCACCTGAATCCAAGCGGCGCCTCCAGGTCCCTAGAACACCTGCTATTCCGGTCCCTTTCGCGTCCCGAAGTGACCCCGAAGTCCCCACTTCCGGGGGAGGGCTGGTCTCGCGGGGTGACCAATACCAACGCGGCTCCGCTCCCGCCGGCCCGCCACGCCCCGCGAGCGACAGCCGGCTCAGCCAATAGAACCGTAGAGACGAGTACGAGCGACAGCCAACATAGCCAATCAACACGAGGTGCTGCGAGGGAGTACGGAAGCCGTGCGGGGACACGGGCCAAGCAAATGGCCAGCCTTGGCGAAGGGGCATGAAGGTAGGTGCGATCTGGAAGAAGCCAGTGGGGAGAAGAGCTGGGCTCGACAGGAGGAGGGGCCGCGGCTAGGCCGGTGGTGGGGAGAATCGCGCGTGAAAGAGCCGAGACCTAGAGGACGACAGGCAGACACGTTTAAAGGGACAGGTGCCCCCAAGAGACATTTAAAGGGGCAGTGCTCAAAAATCGAGCCAAGCCGAGGAGACCGGCTCTGCAAGCAGAAGGCATTGAAAGGGGCAGGTCCTGGGAGAGAGCAGGACGGTCGTGGGAATGAATTAGGGTTTTTTTATTTTTTTATTTTGGTTTTTCGAGGTAGGGTCTCGCTCTAGCCCAGGCTGACCTGGAATTCACTCTGTAGTCTCAGGCTGGCCTCGAACTCACGGCGATCCTCCTGCCTCTGCCTCCCGAGTGCTGGGATTAAAGGCCTGCGCCACCACGCCCGGCGGAATGTGGGCTTTGAGAACACGTTGGTTGGAGGGTCAGGAATAAGAAGAGTCGTTTTTCAAGCCATCCTATTGCCCTTTCTAGCTCCTGCAGGTTCCCTCGGGTTCTCTTCTCAGCTTCTGGCCCCCAGCGGCCTGTAGACCTGGCGGCCCCTCGGTGCTGCGGTTCCTACTTGGGGGTCTTGGTGGCTGCTGGAGGACCTTATGGAGAACCAGCGAAGGCCAGACCATGGCATCTAGAGCCTCTGCCCTTCCGTCGGGGCGCAACGTGACCACGGCAGGCATCATCATCGTGGGAGATGAGATCCTCAAGGTGTGTCTGAGACCAAAGAGGAGGGCGTGGCGCCGTCATTAAGGCTCCTCCTAGATCGGTTGGGGAAGGCAAACCACGGTGGGAGGCCCCTTATTTGTCTTAAATCCTTCACTGGAGGAAAAGTGACCCTCCTTCTTGCATGAAGGCTGTTGAAAGACTTCCCACAAAGTCCCTACAACTTGCCAAGCAGCGGATTAGGGGGGCAGAGACAGGGAGCCCAGCAAGGAGAGAAGGTGCAGGTGCACGTGTTAATCCTAATTGGATTCAAGTGGGTAAGTGAGCTAGAAGGAAGGTACTAGAAGGGAGGAATCTATTCTGGATGATCAGGGTTGTTACTAGAGAAATGTGGCAGGCATCAGGTTTGTAACATAATATTAGCCCCTGTTTTTAAAAAAATGTAGGGAGAGAGAATGAGAACGGGCATGCCAGGGCCTATAGCCACTGCAAACGAACTCCAGATGCATGTGCCACTTTGTGCATCTGGCTTTACGCGGGTGCAGGCAATGGAACTTGGGTTGTTAGGCTTTGAAGGCAAATGAAAAGGCTTAACCGCTGAGCCATCTCTCCAGCCCTGAATCCCTATTTTTTGAGTGTTTGCTGAAGTCTGATAATGTGTTTATTATTAATAGCACATGTAATTTTACAAATCCTCACAACTCCATGAATTATTATAAAACTTTATTATAAATCTCAATAGATTATGGAATAGAGCCTCAGACAGGTTGAGAAACTTGGAAACCTAGGAAGCGGTGGAGATGGAATTCCAGCCTGACTTTCTCTTACTCCAGAACACAAGCTCTTTATAGAGAAGTCGAAGATGAGGCTGGAGAGAAGACAGAGTACACAATGCAGCCAGCCATCCTTAAATGCTTGCAAAAGGATCTGAACTTTATTCTGTATACAATTGGAAACAACAAATGTTTTTGAGCCCAAGAGTGATGCAATCATAGTGACGCATTAGAAAGGTTACTGGGAAGACAGCACAGCATGGTGGCCGGAGGCTAGGAGCTGGCCAGGAGGGTGTCACCATTGTCCAGGTGAAAGGTGCGGAGGACCTGTTTGGTGGAAGTGGGGAAATGAGAAGAGAGCAAATAGAGATTTCAGTAGGGCTGACAAAATGAAAGACCTGAGCCAGGGTACAGCAAGGTTTCCTAACAGGAATTTGTAGAGTTCATAAGAAAGTAGACAAGTCTGGGACTGGAGTGGTTAAAGGCACTTGTTTGCAAACCCTGAGGGCCCAGGTTTGATTCCCCAGTACCGACATAAAGCCAGATGCAGAAAGTGGTGCATGCCTCAGGAGTTTATTTACAATGGCAGGGAGCCCTGATGTGCCCATGCTTGTTCTTGCTTTCTGTGTGTCCAAATATACTTATAATAAAGATATTTTTTTAAAAAGTGGTGGCACATGTCTTTAATCCCAGCATTGGGGAGGCAGAGGTATGAGGATTGCCATGAGTTCAAGGCCACCCTGAGGCTACATAGTATGGGCTAGACCATACCTCAAAAAAAAAAGCCAAAAGCAGTAGAAGTGATAACTGAATCTGTAGATCCAGGTGAGGTCAGGATCCATCACAGTGCAGTGAAGCAGGCCCCAGGGGAATCACCCCATCCATTTTCCTATTCTTCTGCCCTGTCCAGGGTCCTTAACAGCCTGAAGAGGTGCCTCCCCTAAAGAACAGACCACCCACCCCATCATCCATGTTGTCCCCCACAGCGCTGACAATCTCTTCCTTCCTCCAACCCGCAGGGACACACTCAGGACACCAATACTTACTTTCTATGCCGGACACTGCGCTCCCTGGGGGTCCAGGTGTGCCGAGTGTCTATTATACCTGATGAGGTAGCCGCGATTGCAGCTGAAGTAGCCTCTTTCTCCAGCCGCTTCACCCACGTCCTCACTGCAGGAGGCATCGGCCCCACTCATGATGATGTGACCTTTGAGGCAGTGGCACAAGCCTTTGGGGAAGAGCTCAAGCCACACCCTGAGCTGCAGGCGGCCATCGAAGCTCTGGGAGGGGAGGGTTGGGAGAAGCTGTCGCTGGTGCCCTCCTCTGCCCGCCTGCATTATGGCACAGACCCTCGAACCGGCCGCCCCTTTAGATTTCCACTGGTCTCCGTCCGGAATGTCTACCTCTTCCCAGGCATTCCACAGCTGCTGCGGAGGGTGCTGGAGGGGCTGAAGGAACTGTTCCAGAACCCGGCTGTGCAGTTCCACTCAAGGGTACTATATGTGGCCGCAGCTGAAGCCTCGATTGCCCCCATCCTAGCTGAGGCCCAGGCACATTTTGGAAACAGGCTTGGCCTGGGTTCCTACCCTGACTGGGGCAGTAACTACTATCAGGTGAAGCTGACTCTAGACTCGGAGGAAGAAGAGCCCTTGGAGGAATGCCAGGCCTACCTGCAGGCCCATCTGCCCCAGGGATCGCTGGTCCCCTTCCTGCCCAATGCGGTAGAGCAGGCTAGTGAGGCTGTGTACAAACTCGCTGAGTCAGGTAGGGGTCTTCTCGAGGAGGGGCAGCCTAGACCAGATCACTGGTGCCACTTAGTAAAGAAGGACCTGTAGAGACCCGGGAAAGGGTAGAGGATCCCTGCTGTTGATTCTGAGTGCTTCCTAATCACCTACACAGGTGATTATCATGAGATGGATGATGAGGACTCCACAGAGAAGATCAGCTTTTTAAAAAAAATATTATTTATGAGAAAGAGGTAGATAGAATCAAAGCTCCAGGGCCTCTAACTGCTGCAAATGAAGTCCAGATGCATGCACACCTGTGCATCTAGCTTTACGTGGGTGCTGGGGAATTGAACCTGGGCCATTAGGCAAAAAAATTATTTTCAAGCAGAGAAAGAAGAGAGAATGGGCACACCAGGGCCTCCAGCTACTGCAAACAAATTCCAGATGCATGTGCCACTTTGTGCATCTGACTTTAGGTGGCTATTGGGGAATCGAACCTGGGTTGTTAGACTTTGCAGGCAAGCACCTTTAACCAATGAGCCTTCTGGCCAGCCCAAGATCAGCTTTTCTGGCCCAGTGACAGAAGCACAGTGATAAGGCTTGGGTTGGACCAGAGGATTGTCAGGAGGAGATAGTGGAGTGAAGGCCTGGAAGGAAGTGGCCCAGGGCTGCAGAGCATCTCACACTCTTCCTCCTGTCCCAAAGAGAAAGATCAGGTCAGAGGAAGGTAAGGTGAGGCCAGGTGGCAGGAGCAGACACTGCAGGACATAGAGGACAGCCTGAAGGAGTTTAAACTTAATCCTAGGAACACTGGGAAAATATTGAAGGGTTTAAGCAAGGGTAACATGGCCTCTTTGACAACCATGAATACCCATTTGATGCCCTCTTCCCTGCCTGCACGGCAGGGTCTTGTCTGGGAAAAAAGGTAGCAGGTGCCCTCCAGACCATTGAGACCGCCCTGGCACGGTACCAGCTCACCCAGCTCTGCGTGGGCTTCAACGGAGGCAAGGACTGCACTGCCCTCCTGCACCTTGTCCATGCAGCTGTGCAGAGGTGAGCCTGCTCAACCCTGCCCCCAGCTCCCCATCCTAGAAAGCAGGGAGAAAGGGAGTATGTAGGTGGGGTTGGGAGGAAGGTAGACACGGGGGTTTCTGTTCCATTCCCCCACCATATTAATTGAGTATCTGGCACATGTCTGATGTGCAGGCAACCACCCCCAGCCACGAGGAAGCCATAGTTCTGTTGGGAAGGTGAGGTTTACAGAGATCTCTATTGCCAGCACATGGGAGGCAATAGAGCTCTCAGCCTGGGCTAGAGCAACCCTACCTTGAAGTAATAGAAACAATGCTCAGGTGTGAGTGGTGACATCAGAGTGAGCCAGACCTTGTAGTGCACACCTGTAGTTACAGCACTCAGGAGGCCAGATAGTATATAACATGTTCTAGGATAGGTATGCAGCCTAGGCCACATACCAAGACCCTGGAGAGAGGAGGGAAAGGGGGGAGGAAGGGGGGGGTCCCTTCAGAGGAAGTAGGGTTGGATTTGCTGGAGGACAGGGGAGAGGGGGAAGGTGTTGACCCAGGGGCCAGGGGAAACGATGAGCTCTTTGGACAATCATTTCTCTGTCCACACTGGCAAGCCTATGGATTCTTTCCCCTTCCCAGGAAATTTCCTGATATTCCAAAACCCCTCCAGATCCTGAATATCCGCAGTATCTCTCCTTTCCCCGAGCTGGAACAGTTTCTACAAGACACCATAAAGAGGTACCAAGGGCTAAAGGTGTGGGTTCCAAGAGAGCCTTAGCAGGACCTACTCTAACCCCCTGTTTCTGTTCTCTTCCTTCCTAGGTATAATTTGCAGTTGTTAGAAGTTGAGGGTGACATAAAGCAGGCCCTAAGAGAGCTGCAGGAACGGCACCCCGAGCTGGAGGCTGTCCTGATGGGAACGCGCCGGACTGACCCCTACTCCTGTAGCCTCTTGCCGTTCAGTCCCACAGACCCTGGCTGGCCTGCGTTCATGCGCATCAACCCACTGCTGGTAATGGGGAGAGGACTATTCATTCATAGCCTTGCGTCTCCTGGGTCCTCTTGGTCACAGCACCCTGGCCCACTGGTAGGAGGGTAGAGCTTGGACTAAACTGCAGAGTGGCTGGGGGTGAGGGCCTTCTGTCTCATTTCTTAGCCCACACATAGCAAGGCACACCACAGAACCAGAAAGCAAGCCTGTCTCCAAGACCCAAGGAATCTTCAGTGGCAGGGTCAGGTGGGGGAGAAGGGAGAGCCCTGGTAACTGTTCGCTCATCTCCTAGGACTGGACTTACAGAGACATATGGAACTTTCTTCGCCAGCTGTTTGTACCGTACTGTATCCTGTATGACCAAGGGTAAGGTTATTGGTATGGAGAGGGCATCGAGGTGCTTGGATGGGGAGATACCACCCCCCAGGAACTTGCCTTCTATTTATTTAATTATTTTTATTATTTTTATTTATTTGCAAGGGGGGAGAGAGAACAGACAGACAGAATGGGTGCACCAAGGCCTCTAGCCACTATAAATGAACTCCAGATGCATGCAGCACTTTGTGCATCTGGCTTTACGTGGGTACTGGGGAATTGAACCCGGATCGTTAAGCTCTGAGGCAAGTGTCTTAACTGCAGGGCCATCTCTCCAGCCTGGCACTTGCCTTCTATATTGCCACTCCAGGTACACATCGCTGGGGAGTCAGGAGAACACAGTGAAGAACCCGGCCCTGAAGTGCCTGAGCCCAGGAGGACACCCCACCTACCGCCCAGCCTACCTCCTAGAGAACGAAGACCAGGAGAGAAGCTCCCGCACATGACTCCACTCTGAATGGAGGGGAGGGGGCTGCCTTGGGGTGCAACCTGACAATAAACCATGCCTCTTGTGCCACTGTGCTTGGGGTCTGGCTATGCTTGCTGCCCCGGGGATCAGGGGAGGCAGAAGTGGGCTAAGTCTGCCAGCTCTGAGCTGTCCTTGCTCAGACAGGAGCCTGGAATAGGGAAGACCAGGCTAGAAAAGAGCTGCCATGAGCCGGGCATGGTGGCACGTGCCTTAAATCTTAGCACTGGGAGGGTCATCGTGAGTTTGAGGCCACCCTGAAACTACATAGTGAATTCCAGGTCAGCCTGGGCTGGAGAGAGCCTACCTCAAAAAAAACAAAAAAAAAAAGCTACCATGGAAATTTCTGGTGGCCAGAGCCCACCAGCAGACAGGAACCACATAGGCAAAAGATGAGCTGGCAGGCCTGCTGTGGAAGATGAAAGATGAAGAGGCCAGGCTGTCCCTGTACTGGCCCCTCCTCCATCCCTGTCCATAGGGCTGACTCAGCCTGCTCCCAGACCCAGAACCTTCCTTTGCTAGGCCCTGAGGCCTTTGTTTCTAGTCATGAGGCCTGAGTGGGTGGGAACAGTGCATAAAAGGCCCCAAAGGCAGCTTTTACGCCCTTCTTCAGAGCTGCTGTCCATATGAAGCCCCGGATGCAGCCCCTTACCCAAGCCTTGCCCTTCTCCCTTGGAGGTGCCCTACCAGGCGCCGGCACTGGTCTCCGTGTGCCTGGTGTTAAGATGGGCAGCGGGTGGGATGGCCTGCTGCAAACTCTGAAGGAAGTGGCCTATGTCCTCCTCTGCTGCTGGTGTATTAAGGAACTGCTGGATTAGTGGCAGCAGGAAACCACCTCCTCTCACGTCCCTGGCGCCATGGCCACCATTGCTCAGGTGGGCAGGGTAGGGCAGCCAGATGAGGTATGTTTGGAGATTCTTGGGCAAAGCCTGTCTCAGCTCCTCTTCTCTTCTGCAGCCCCATCCCGATTCCTGGAGTCGGCTGAGCTCAGCAAGGATCCTGCCTGATCTCAGGGCCTCCATTCCCAGCCCCACCTCTGGTGGACCTGTGACAGCTCGAGCTTGGCCTGATGGCTAGAACCCCAATAAGACTGCAGCAGGACCTAATGCACCACCAGGCTTGACACAGTGAGCCTACCAACGGATGGATGATTGATTTTACCAAGCTCCTGTAATCCCAGGAGTGGGTTGGCCCTAAAAATCTCTGAACTATACATATAATAAACAGGCCTTGAAGCCACAAATTCTATCTGTCTAAAGGGGATGAAGACCAGTCAGCATGGAAAGGGCTTTAGAGCCAGAGGGCAGACCAAGGAGGGAAGAAGCTGTCCTCGTAGAAGCAAGATTGAAAACCAGCTTTGCTGACTCCCTGGTGTGCCTGGGGAGGGAAGGGTGGAGTGCAGAAAGGCAAGATCCTCTGGACCTGTGTATAGGGAGAGGTCCATCTTGGGTGGGGTCTTCTTCTATGAGGCCAGGGTATCAGGATGGGTCTCAAAGTGCTCATCCCAGCCGGGCATGGTGGTGCACGCTTTTAATCCCAGCACTTGGGAGGCAGAGGTAGGAGGATCACTGTGAGTTCAAGGCCACCCTGAGACTACAGAGTGAATTCCAGGTCAGCCTGAGCTAGAGTGAGACCCTACCTCGAAAAAAAAAAAAAGTGCTCATCCCTTTTCTAAACAGGAGATGTCTAGGCAGCCCCCTGTCTCAGGGGAGCTAGACTCCAGCTCACAGAGGAAGGAGGCCCCATGAGCTGCACTCACTGTGGTTGAGGTAGGAGATAGATCACTATGAGTTCAAGGCCAGCATGGGGAAACAGTGAGTTCAGGGTGAGCCTGGGCTAGAGAGAGAGGGGCCTATGGGCTTATGGCTGTGCATCTCTGTGTGAAAAGCTGTAACTCCTCACCACCAGTACCTGTTCTGGCACTCCACATACTTGGCATCCACCAACCCATGCAATCCCCGACTCACGCCAGTGACCACACACACACACACACACACACACACATCATCTCGCTCAGGCTTCTTCATCTACAGCATTTCTTCAGCTTTCCCTGACCACTTCCTGGCCCAGTTATTGCCCTCCTCCTTTCTCACCTGGGGGCCACTAACCTGAAGATGGTAGGTAGATAGGCCCTGGCCTCCCTCCCTGGAACCTCCTCTGCCTTTTGTTTCCTTAACTCTTTCTTCTCTGGAATTCTTTGTTGTGTGATTGAATTTGGGTGCTGGGAACTAAACCCTAGGCTTGCACCTGCTAAGCACTCACTACCCAGAGCCTGATTTATTTGTTATCTAGAGATAATATGTACCTAAGTAGTTGGGAGGCTGAGGCAAGAAAATCAAAAATTCGCTAAGCATAGTGGGGCATGCCTTTAATTCCAGCACTCGGGAGGCAGAGGCAGGAGGATTGCCGTGAGTTCAAGGCCACCCTGAGACTACATAGTGAATTCCAGGTCAGCCTGGGCTAGAGCGAGACCCTACCTCGAAAAACCAAAAAAAAAAAAAAAAAAAAAAAAAAAATTCAAAATCACCTTGGGGCTACAAAGGAGAGACCCTGTGTCATGAAATCAAAAACAAAGCTAAGGATGTGTCAGTGGTAAAGTGGTTGTCTACTATGCTCAAGGCCCTATATGATTCTTAGGAGCAGATAAAAGATTATCTATCCCTAGAGTAATATATCCTAATATATAGTAGTAATTCTAAGAATACTGGGCATGATGGCTCATGTTTGTAACCCCAGCACTTGGGAGGCTAAGGCAGGAGACTACCTCGAGTTCCAGGCCACCCTGGGTTACAGAGTGAGACCTTGACCCACCAAAAAATGCTAATAGTGAGGGCTAGGGACATGGCTCAATAGATAAAGAGCTTGCTGTTCAAGCTGGATTACCCAAATTCCATCCCCAGACCCCATTAGGAGGTGATGTCGGCCAGATACATTAGCAGCTCAGTTCAAACCATCAGACCTAGTACAGTAAGGATAAGAAGTGGGTCAGGTGTGGTGGTACTGGCCTTTAATCCCAGCACTCAGGAGGCAGAGGTAGGAGGATCACTTGAGTTCAAGACCAGCCCGAGACTACATAGTGAATTCCAGGTCAGTCTGGGCGAGAGTGAGACCCTACCTCGAAAAAAAAAAAAAAAGAAGTGGGCTGGTTTCTCCATTTCACACACACACATGTAATCTTTGTGGTGTGTGTGTGGTGTTCTGCAGACACACGTGTGCTATGGCACTCTAGAAGTTAGCGAATAATCCTGGGGGCTGTGCCTTCCACCCTGTCAGAGGCAGGGTCTCTTGTTCACTGCATATGCCAAGCTGGCTGATTGGCCCACCAGCTACCAAGGACTCTCCTGTCTCTGCCTCCCATCTTGCTGTAGGAGCACTAGGATTACAGATACAGGTGGGTTCTTCTGGGGGTGTCCCAATTTAGGTCAACATGCTTGCACAACACTTTGTCCACTGAACCATCTCCTCAGCCCTCCATTTTTTTTTTTTTTTTTGAGGTAGGGTCTCACTCTAGCCCAAGCTGACCTGGAATTTACTATGTAGTTTCAGGCTGGCCTTGAACTCACGGTGATCCTCCTACCTCTGCCTCCTGAGTGCTGGAATTAAAGACGTGGGCCACTATGCCCGGCTCATATTTTTAAATTTATTTTATTATTTGATTTTTCAAAGCAGGGCCTCACTCTAGCCCAGGCTGACCTGGAATTCACTATGTAGTCTTAGGGTGGCCTTGAACTTCAGACTGTTTCTTATCCCTTGCAAATCAATGCCCTGTTCTTTGGTTTCAAGAAAAGGTTTCACTATAAAACCAAGGCTAGTCTCAAACTCATGGCAATCCTTCTGCCTCAGCCTCCAAAATGCTGGGATTCCAGGCTTGTGCCATGGTATCTGCTAAGTGCCCCTCTTTGAACATCTATAACAGGTACTGTTACATGGTGAATTCTCCTTCCCCTGCCCCAGGGCACACGAGGAAGGGGTAAAGTCTGACACCTAGCAGGGAGAGGTGAACCTGGTGCTCCTGTTCTATTGGCTTGTAGCTCACCTGACTAGCTCTTACCTTTCCCTGTTTCAACCCTGGCCTGCTGCCTTCATTTCCTTTCTTGGGCCTCACATTCAGCTAAGCAGTGCCTAGAAATGGATCCTCTCGTCTGATGTCTGGGCACAGGGGCCTTTGCCATGGAAAGGCATGGCAGGCAAAGACCACTGAGAGGAAGTGGTGGGTAGAGGAAGGCAGAGTCACAACAACAAAAGAAAACAGGGCTGGAGAGATGGGTCAGTGGTTAAGGAACTTGCCTGGAAAGCCTACAGACCCGGGTTTCATTCCCTGGTATCAACTGTCTTAGTCAGCTACACGCCACTACGATGCACCTCTCCAAACCAGGCACAGTTATAGGAAGAAAGGATTTATTGAAGCGACAGATCCAGGGGAAGTTCCATAGTGGCAAAAGAGGTTGGTCCTCTTTAACAGGTCCGAGCAAAGAGAGAAACCCATCACCAGCACCACACATACAACAGCAAACAGGAAGGTAGGAAGAGAAAAGAAATTTTCTTCCCCTTTATATAGCCTTAAGGTGGGGTCTTGAAACCCTATCTCAGACTTGATGGCTTCCCCAGTCTCTGGAATTTCCTTCCTGCACTGCCTTCCCCAGAAGGTATGTTCATTTCTAGCTTCCCTGAGCTTCCTTACATCCTGCCCCTACTAAGAGGTTGCCTTCATGTAAACATCCTCAGAGACCCACCCAAGATTACTAAAAAGGTCAAGTTGACAATAAAACCTAACCGTCACACCCATGTAAAGCCAGATGTACAAAGTGTCACATGCATCTGCAGTTTGTAGTGGCTAGAGGCCTTGGGGAGCCCATTCTCATTCTCTCTCTCTGAAAATAAATAAAATACTTTAAAAAAGAAAACCAATATACAAACAAAAGAACAAAAGCAGGCCAAATAAAATTCCTTATATCCCATTGATGTGAATGAACAGGCCCAGAGAGGTGAAGTGATTCATTCTAAGACCACAGGTCCAACAGTGTGTATTTAGCAAACCCAGAGTTTCAGAGCTCAAATTTAGAGCTTGCTAGCTTGGTGGGACATATCTGTTGTTCTGAGCTATTCTGGAGGCTGACACAGGAAGATCATTGGATTCCAGAAGCCAGGGACCAGCTTGAACAACAGTAAAACCCCTGTCTAAAAAGTAAAAGAAATTCAGTGCTTCTCAAATCCACCAGCTTCTCCTGAACTGGTGCTGTTGAGGAGTGACTTAATTGCCCTGGGGGGGCGGATAAGAGCCAAATAAATATTATAGAGGGCACCCCCTCCCTAAGCTGCACCTGTTTCCCATCCCAACCCTAAACTTCCCAGTTCTTAGCTTCTTGGATCATTTAGGGAGGTCTCGTTTACATACTCTTCAATTATTAAATCTACCTATGCCAGGAGACCTTTCCTGGCCTACAGTTCCCTACTATTCTAGAAAGAAAAAAATAAAGCCAGGCGTGTTAGCTCATGCCTTTAATCACAGCACTTGGGAGGCTGAGGCAGGAGGAGGATCACTGTGAGTTCAAGGCCAGCCTGGGCTACAGAGTGAGCTCCTGGTCAGCTAGGGTTAGAGTAAGAACCTTCCTCAAAATTAAATAAATAAATATATAAATAGCTAGGCATGGTGGCACACACCTTTAATCCCAGTACTCAGAAGGCAGAGGCAGGAGGATCACTGGGACTTCCAGGCCACCCTGAGATTACACAGTGAGTTCCAGGTCAACCTGGGCTAGAGTGATACCCTACCTGAAAAATCAAAGAAAAGGAAGAAGAAGGAGGAGGAGGAAAGAAAGAAGTTTGATCATTCAAACTACTGCCTTTGAGCTCATGCATGGGTGGGGTGTGGAGAGAAGTAGGGCGACAAGTCTGGGAAGGCAGAGTAAAACCCCCTACCTGCCCCTGGGGTGCCTGGTTCCCTCTTCCAGCCACAGGAGGTAGAATAAGTGGATGGAGACTAGACCAATAATCTGCAAGTGACCCCAAGTACCACAGAGGCCTTCCTTCAGGGATCCCCCAGAATTGCCTCGGATGTGGAACCTTGGGTGGAGTACAAGAGGCTAGGGAGAGGTAGCAGTCACAGCGAAGGCGTTTTGAGGAGGTAGTCATGCTCTTGGGGTGGGGGTGGGGGGTCCCATGTTTTCCCGAGCAACACCAAAGAGAGGCGTGGCAGTCGCCAGGGCACAGACCCCCTCCCACCCTACCCTCCATCTCCTTGACAAATTTATTCCCCCATCCACACGAAGAAGTCCTGGCTGCCTTCCTCAGACTCCAATCTTTGCCATCCTCGGAACTGATCCCTTTGGGAATCTTTCATGGCTCGGGAGGCCTGACTTCAAGGCAGCGACCCCGACCCCGACCCCGACCCCAACCCCAACGGGGCCGACGGATGCCCTGGGCCCGCGCCTCCTGGTGGCGAGCGGGCGGGAGTGAGGCTGTGGGTTTTGCCGGGTCTGGGACCTGGAGTTTTGGAAAATGTTCCCCGGAGCTTCCTGAAGCTAAATTTACCTCCCCGGGCCCCGGGGGGCGCGGAGATCCCGGCGACGATTAGCGCGGCGCTGCTGCGGGCTCCCGCCAGGCCCGGGAACCGGCGCGGAGTTATAAATAGCGCCGCCCGGCCGCAGGTGTGGGCGGAGCCGGCGGCGGGAGGGGAGCCCTTCAGGTGGCTTGGGCGGTCGCGGTGGGGTTCGGGGGGCTGCGGTCGGAGCGCCCCCAGCGGTTTCCTGGGCGGCGGGTTCTCGAGGGAAGCGGGGGCAGCCGCGGGAAGGGGGGCGCGCGGGGACCAGGGGGCGCCCGGCTGTCAGCTCAGCCCCCCACGTTCCCAGACAGGGATGGGGGGCTGGACCCCGCCCAGCGAGCAGAGCCCCGGGTGCCACCAGCCAGCCGCCTTTTACCCCCCCCCCACCACCCCGGGCTCTGCAAGCATCCAACTTCTCCGCAGCTACCCTTCTTGCGCACATGGCACCTGGTCACCACCCCGAGTCGCCGCTGTCCCCTGTCCCAGGTCCATCAGTCCCTTCAAACTGGGCTTTTTTCCATCTCTGGACAAGCACCTCACTCCAGAGTATTTATCCACTTTTCCCTAATTAAAGTCTGTCCGGGAGACTCAGGCCTGAGCGTGCGCATCGAGGGGCCCCTTATGCCCAGGAGGCCCCTGCAAGCTCCACTCTAGCCCGGCAGCTCCCCGGCTCCGTGGGAGGGGGCGGCCTCCCTCTGCGTTTCTGTCTGTGGTTTGGCACCCCTTGGGGGCCCAGAGTTTGGGGTAAAGCGGGAATTTCAAGTCCAGCCCCCCACACTCCGAATACAAAAGAGAGCTAATGTGTACAAGAAAAAAGAGAAACGTGGGAGATAGTCGCCGAGGAACTAACAGGTTCCAGAACTGCTGGCACCGAAGTGGAGAGTGGCAATCCAGCCAGGGAATGATCCGGGTGGTGTCCAGCCAGACGCTGCCGCGGGGCGTGCGACCCCACTGGCAGGGGGCGGGAGGACTGGGGGAGTAGAGCCGCTGGAGATCGGGTCACCCAGAGCTGGAGAGAAGGTGCCCTCCCTACGACAGCTCTGGGCAACTTTTTTGCCCCCAACCCCACCCCATCCTAGGCCTTGTACCCTCCTCGCGGGAGCAGCTGTCTCTCCATTTCACTTATGCATTGGGCACTGTCGCCTTGCCCCTGGCATGGCCCTTCCCTTGGCTATTGTGACCCCAAAAGAAGGAAGAGGAAAGCCTAGGTTCGGATCCCCTCGCTGGGGACTCTTAGGACCAGAATCTGTCCAGCGGGACTGAGAAGAAAACCCGGAGCAGTGACCAGCCTCGGGACCCAAGGGGGACGAGAACTATGGGAAAACCCGGAGCAGATCACTTGTGTCCGGAGCGCCCCAAGCCTACTGCTAACCCCTCGTCCCTATAACCTCCCCCCTAATTCTCCAGTGAGATAATGTCTGGGGTGGGGGGCTGTTTGGTTTGGCCTGGGCTCTCCGGGGCGCCTCACACTTTCCGCCCCTGGCTGGGGCGCAGGGCAGCGGCCCCGAGGCTGAGTCACGGCCGGGGGAGAGAGGGAGAAAGAGGGAGGGGAGGGCCTGGCTCCGCCCCTCCCCCTGCGCCGGGATCCCGGGTCAGCCCGGGTGAGGGCCAGGGCCCCCCAGGCCCCGCCCATTGTGGTCCAACAGGTTGAGCTGGTGTCCCGCGGAGCCACCTGCTGGAAAGGGAGGGAGGCCCCCCTGCGTAGGGGGGCAGAGGAGGGGCGGCGGCGAGTCCGACCCGGTTCGGCCTAGCCCGCTGCTGCGAAGCCGAACCTGGCCCGAAGGAGCCGGATTTGATGGCATTTGACACAGGAGGGGCTCTTTGGGGTACCTGGCACCGCGGGCCCAGTTGGAAGCATCCCACGCAGACTACCTTTTTCAGTTGGCCAGGCACTGAAATACGTATACCGGTCCACACACACACACACACACACCCCTAAGACACCCAGGTCCCTGTCGCCACCTGGGTCTCTGAGTGGATCCGTGCCACGACATCCCTTCCTCCGTGGGGACTCAGTTTCTCCACTAAGGGAACGGGCGGGATGGAGACCAAGAGCAGGAGGCCGAGAGTGAGCACACCTCCCCCTGCCCCGCCCGGCCCCTCCTCTCCCTCCGACAATGCCAAGGCCGCTGCGGGCACCGGCGGCAGCGCAGAGGCTCCTAGCCCCGGGCACCGTTCCCTCCCCGCGGGGCGCCATCACGCGTGGGGTGGGACACAGAGTGCCCGCAGCCTCAACTCCCCCGCTCGCTCTGAGGAGGGTGGCTCCGGGGCTGAAAGCCTACTGGCCTCCCTCCTGGGGTCCTGACCTGACTTTATAGGATCCCCCCCCCAAACTCCACTCCTCAAAAATCCTAGGTCCAAATCCCCACACAGCCTACCCTGAACCTTCCACACCCGACCCTGTCGAAGGACTGGCTCTACAGAGAGAAGCCCTTCTGGAAGGCCAGGCAGCCCCCGAGGGGCCGGCTCCCGTCCCCGGCCGCAGCGGATACTGTCCCCGGCCCCCTCCCCTTTAGGGTTCAGGCCAGCCCCAGGCCTCCACCCCCCCTCCCAGGACGGAGCCTAGGCGGGTCCCACTCGGGATGGGCGGGTGTCCAGGCCAATGGGCGGGCAGGGCGGTGGAGCGCAGGGGGTGGGGCGGGGCCGCAGCGAGAGGCAGGACCGGGGTCGGAAGGCGGAGCTCCGGTTAAGGTGGACTGGAGGAGATAGGGCTGGAGAAGGAGAGAGGGAAAGGGATCGCGGCAGGTGAAGGGAGAGCGAAGGAAAAGAAGGGAAAGGAGGAGGGTGGGAAAGGCTCCAGGAGCCCCGAAGGTGCTCTGTGGAAGGGGGCTTCGGAGACGGGAGAGACCCGTCTGCTCCTGCGGGGACGGGCGCTGGACGCAGGGGTTGAAGTTTAT
>PVHP010011437.1:0-45230 GCA_004024765.1 Zapus hudsonius | reverse complement strand
TAATATCTCTCTTCCTGCCCTTCACTTTCCTTCTTCCCTTTTATTTCCCTTACCTTTCTATTTCTTTCCATGATTTATTTCCCCCCATAGCTGCTAGCTCATGTATGTACCAGGACCTTCTCCAGTATTCTATGAGAATGTTTACTGAATGCAAGCTGAGACAGAGGCACTCACACAATGGCAATGGCTGTGAAGCCCATACTTAAGACTGGGAAGCAGTTGCTTGGATCCAACAGGGACTTTGTCCTGATGGTGAATGGGCCCACAGTCCTATGGAGCTGCCCTTACCACACACAGAGACAAATCACATAATTACCCCAAATAGTGAATCACATGACTAGTTAAAATAACAGTCATATGGACTACCAAGAGTGGCAACGGTCACATGACTATCAAACATGGCAGCATGCCACTGGGTTGCTTGAGGACCACTTCACCCCAGTCTTTGCCACATCACTGATTGTCATAGTTTGATCCAGGTGTTCCCCTCAAATAAATGAATGTGTTCTGATTGATTTATCCTCAACTGGTGGCAGTTTGGGTTTTACAACCTCCATGAAGCTGTGTTGTCAGGGGCGGGCTTATGGGGTTATAAGCCAGCTTCCCCTTGCCAGTATTTGGCACACCTTCCTGCCGCTGTTTCCAGTGCTGTGGTGGAGGTGATGTCCACCCCTCTGCTCATGCCATCATTTTCCCTGTCAGGATGGAGTCTCCCCTCGAAGAAAGTTGACTGCAACACTGATATTGATTAATGCACCACAATCTTTTGCTTCCCATTTCTTTCTTCCTTTAATCTTCCCAGATGCCTTCCATGATAATGGAAACAGCAGGGACAGATAGGGCACCAACATGGGCAGTAAGGCAACTCTTGATCTACTGTCCTCACACCTTAGATACTTTCTTCAGAGACCTACTCCTGCTGCAGGGGTATGTGAGGAAAATGCCAACTCCATTCCCTGCAGCGTCTCAATGGGCCCAAAGTGTAAAGAGAGAGACGTAAGCAACACCACAGCCTGAGAGCAGGGAACACGAATCCGAATTGGATGCTGCATGAAGATTGAATGCTTGTGTAAAACATTGGGAAATGTACTCCAAGTGAGACTAAAACAAAAGGTTCTTTCTTCTTTCCTTTCTTTCATTTCCTTCCTTCCTTCCTTCCTTCTTTCCTTCCTTCTTCTCTCAATCACTTTTCTCTCTATCTCTCTTTCTTTTTCTTATTTCCCTCTGAGATTTCTTCCCTCTTAGGACTTATAGGTAAATACATGCTTTATTCACTTGTTTTATTATACCTGAGCTACTCTCAAATTCTGTGTTCTTTGACTGTAGACAGTGCTATTTCTGAGGATATGGATTTAACTCACCAGGTAATCATGAGTAGATCGAATGCAAAATTTTCTCCATATACTTACGTGTTTGAACACATGGTCCCCAAGAGGTGGTGATATTTGGGAGGGTTGTTGAACCTTTCAAAATTGGAGCCTTGTAGGCAGAAAAGAATCACTGGTGGTAAGCATTGAGATTTTATTGTCTGGCCCACTACTGTTCACTGATTCCTGGCCAAATGTGATGTCATGTAATTCCTGTCATTATGAACTATATCCCCTCAAAACATAAGCCACACACAAAAAAAAAACCCCATAAGCCTAAATAAATCCTTTCCCTTTTCAAGTTGTTTCTAGTCAGATATCTGTTCACAGCAATGACAAAGTAACTAATACATTAAGTTGGCGCCGAGAGTGGGGTCCCTGTGGTGATCAATCTGACTGTGTGGCTTGTAGGCCTTTGAGACTATCTTGTGGGAAGATTGTGAAAGATTCTGAGGCATTGTACTAGGAAATTCTATGCATTCTGTAAGAAAAGTTTAAAGGGACATTCTGGTTGGAATAAGGGAGATCAGAAGGCCAAGAGAAACATGGACAATGGGCCCCCTTGGATTTGAGAGGGGAACAAGGAAACAGAAGAAAGTCACCAACGCAGGTATTAATGCACACAGCTAAGGCTGAGCCCTCTGGAGGTGGAGTGTCTATGGGGGAAATTCCAGATGACCATCTTCTCTATGATATGGAGTGAGTGGCACACTTGTTTGATAGGGGGTTCTATGAAGTATATATGAGGTCGCAATGAAGATTGTTAAGGTGTTTGAAGAACTAGACAATGCACTGTAGTACCTGAGTGAAGTAGGAATGGGAGGGATTGCCAGGAAACCATTGCAGTGCTTTGAACGGCACTGCTATGCAAAAGATGTGCAACTAAGCCTGGAGATGTCTGCCCGCAGGGACCTTGCTTGCATAAAGAAAGAATTACAAACGAACATGCAACTAGTATCTTTTGCTTTGGCGAATAAGTTAGATCAAAGAGAGGATGAAATGGAGGTCCTGGCTTGAAGTTTCTTCTAAGTGGGTAAGGCAGACTAGAAAGAGAACATAAATTAGATGACTGCTAAACAGCTCCTCTTGGGATTCCTCTTCGGAAGAATGGGATCATAGGGGAAGAACTTGTTTACCTAGCTTATGGCACACATGGAAAGCACATGTGGCTGATGAAGTGGCAAGATCCAAAGCTTCAGCTTGCACTTCTTGCCACGAGTCTGCTTGAGTGACAGGTACTGACTGCCTCACACCCCTGTGACCATAGCAACATGAGTGGGCTCCCCAGAAACCATCTGGTATGGTAAGATTCAAGGAGGCCCCATGTAATCACCCCAGAATTAGGAAACAGAATTACTCATAGGAAATTATTAAATATTATGAAAAGTTAGATTAAGCACTGTCTTCCATCAATGTTGCTGCCCCCAATATTGTCCTTTTAAGAAACAGTTGATGCAAACAGTGGAAGCTGCTGATAATAAGGGACTGTTAAGGTGGCTTGGTGGCACAATATGTAAAAAGAATCACAGATGTATTACCTATTCCAAGGGTTAGAGGACATTGTGGAAGAGTTCTGGGAACATTGCAAAGGAAGTAACAGAAAGAATGTAAGAGAGAGCCTAGCTGCACTGGAGGTAAGTTCCTAATTCCAAGGTACTTCCTCCTCTACTCTGCCTAAGTGTCTCACTGGGTCACAAGCCCAGCCAACACTGCAGAGGATAAGTGGGAGTGAGTTCCCAATTCCCCAGGTGTTCCCCTACTCCCCAAGTCCCCCTGCCTGTCACTTTGGGTCCTCAGCACAGCTCTGCAAAAATCATGGGTGAGTCTCTAGCCCCTAGAAGCTCTGCTGTACTACACACATGACTCATAGGCCTAGAGAAGCCACCACTGCAAATGGGTTCTTAGTTCTTCAGCAACCTGCACTAACTCCACCTGTGCAACCTGTTCCTTTGGCCAGCCTGGAGAGCCAAGCCACTGAAAATGAGTTTCCCATTCCTAGTACCTTCATGAACTGGACCCTGCCCATTTGTCCAAGTACACCACCTCTCCCTGCTCACCATGGAAGAGTGATCCCACATATCCCACTCCTTGCTTCAAAACCTTATATAGCTAAGCAACCCCACCTATGTGGGCATTCCATTTGTAACCTCAATGCCTTGCATCAGCTCTTGGCCCTCCTTAGGACCCTACACTTACCTTGGTAAACCCCAGCATTCTTGATTAGACAAAAGAAATATCTCCAGATGTATAAATTCCAACAGAAAACTAGTAACACACACACACACACACAAGACAATATATCCTCAAGAAGAATCCTCAGTCCTATAGCAGAGGCCTCCCATGTGAGCTACTTTGAGGAAATTCCAGACATAATTTCAAAAGCACAATTATGATATATATAAAAAACTTAAAACAGACATAAATAAATGTCCAAATGAAATTCAAGAGAACACAAACAAGCAACTGAAAGAATTCAATAGACACCTGATAAAATTCAAAGATCACACACATAACACACACACACACACACACACACACACACACACACACACACACACACTACACTCACCCAACCATATATAAATCAGCTCCAATACAAATTGAGATATGAAAATGGAAACTAATAAAGAGATAGAAATGCAAAAGAAAATCCAAATGGAAATAAAAATGCAATAATTCAAATGAAATGCTCCCTGGAAAGCCTCAATAGAATAGGTCGTGTAGAAAAAAGAATAGCAGAACTTGAGGGCAAGGAAGAAGAAATAGATCAGGAAGCCAAAATCAATGACAAATTCAAAAATTAAACATATGAGCAGACCATGAGAGAAGAGGCAGAACCTTGAAAAAAGCAAATATTTGAAGTAAGGCATACAAGAAGGAGAATTTAAATAAGATTATAGAACAAAATTTCTCAAATCTAGGGAAAGAGATGCCCATCCAGGTACAAGAGACATATAGACAGGACCAGAATAGGAATCTACCACATCACATTATAGTCAAGACATTAAATACATAGAACAAAGAAAATGTAGTGAAAACTGAAAAGAGTGAAATATCATCTCATCTGATATAAAGGCAATTTCATCAGACTAGCGGCCAACTTTTCAATAGAAACTCTGAAAGTCAGTAGGACCTGGAATAATATATTTCATGTATTGAAAGACCAAAACTGCCAACCAAACTATGATACCCATCAAAATGATCTCTCAAAATAGAGGAAACACATAATAGAAGCAGGCTGAAGGAATTGTGAGCACTAATCCAGCCCTACAAAGAACCTGTGTGTAATCCTTCATATTGCAGAGAAAAATAACCATGTTCAAGAGGCTACACAAATAAAAAACAATGTATCAAAGCTAGAACAGTTGTTAAGAAAATAGGCAAGAAAACATGAAAGTTAAAATAGTAATCAACATGTCAAGTAAGAACTCATTTTTAATAATAACTCTGAATATTAATAATCTCAACCCCCCAATGAAAAGACAGAGACTAACAGTTTGGATCAGTAAACAGGATCCATCCTTTTGTTGTCTTCAAGAAATTCACCTCATCATGAAATACAGACACACCTTAGCATCAAAGAATAGAAAAAGATATTATAATCAAATGCATCTAGGAAACAAGCAAAGGATATTCTAATATCTGAGTTCAAATAAAAATAATCCCAACAGATAAATTTAATATCTGACTTCAAACTAAATTAATCCTAATAGATAAAGAAGGGTACTTCATACTAATCAAAAAAACAATTCACTCAGAGGACACCATATTTCTGAACATATATGCACAAAATATGCACACATGCGATTTTATAAAACAAAGTCTACTAGATAGAAAGTTTGACACAACTCTCAACACAATAATAAGGGTGACTTCAATAACCTACTATTACCAGTAGATAATCTAGACAGGAAATAAACAGAAAAAATGAACACGTTGCACTTAAAATATTCACAGAACATTCCATCTCATTAATACATTGCCCATTGTCAATAGCCCATGGAAATTTATCTAAAATAGGTCATATATTAGGACACAAAGCTCAGCAAATTTAGAAAAACTGAAATAGCTCCTTGTATTATATCTGGCCATACAATGCAATATGGCTAGAAATAACAAGAAAACAAACTACCTAAAATACTAACTCCTCAAGATGGAAAAGCACACTATTGAGCAATAAATGGGTCATAGAATAAATCAAAAAGGAAATTTAAAAAAATTCTAGAGCTGAATGAAAATGAAATATAACTTACTGAACAAAATGAAAACAGTCCCAAAGGGAAGTTGATGGCACCAACTGTATATATTATAAAAATAGAACCTGAAAGCTTTGAATAAGGACAAATTAATCCCAAAAATACCAGAGGGAAATAAATAATCAAAATCAGGTCAGGGATCAATGAAACACAAAGAAAATGATTAAATGAATGGGTGAAATGAAGAGGTGGTTCATTGTAAAGGTAAAGGAGATTGACAAATCCTTAGTCAAATTAACCAAAAGGACGACAGAACATCCCAACAGGATTAGAGATGAAAAGCATGTACAACAGATACCAATGAAATTGAAAGAATCATAAGGATATAATTCCACCAAAATGGAAAAAAAAATTGATGAGTTTCTCAGCACATGTAACCTATATTAGAAAAATAATTTAAACTTATCTATAACAAACAAGGAGATGGAAACAGTAATTATAAATCTCCCAAAGAGTCCAGATTGAGATGGGTCCATTGTAGAATTTGACTTGACCTTTACACAAGATTTGAAATTATTGCATCTCAAGTTTTTTTGTTTTACATTACATTTAAAGGGAGGAAATGCTCACTTATTTCTCTATGAAGCCAACATTACTTTAAAAGTTTCAGAGAGAGTGGTTTCATTTTTGTGTTTAAGGTTTGGTAGAATTTTGATGAGAATCCATCAGGTCCTGGACTTTTCCTTTTGGGGAGGTCTTTGATTACATTTTCAATGTTGGTGGATGTGATGATTTATTTAGGAGATTTATCTGTTCTTTTAGTTGTAGTAGGTGGTAGGTGTCCAAGAATTCATTCATTTCTTGAAGGTTCTCCCATTTAGTGGAGTAGAGGTTTTGGAAGTATGTCCTGATGATTCTTCCTATTTCACTCGTGTATGTCGTGATCTCTCCCTTTTCATTTATTTTGTTAATTTGGGACTTCTCTTTTTTCCATTATTTAGATTGGCCAGGGGTTTAATCAATCTAGTTTATTTTTTCAAAGAACCAGCTCTTTGTTTCATCAATTTTTAAAATTGTTTTCTTAGTTTCCAATTCATTGATCTCTGCTCTGATCTTAATAATTTATTTTCATTCTGTGCTCCTAGAGTTGGGTTGGTCTCATTTTTCCAATGCCTTTAGGTGGGCATTTAGGTTATTAATTTGAGATATCTCTGTCTTTGTTATGAAAGCACTTAGTATTATAAATTTTCCCCTCACGACTACCTTTGTTGTCTTCCATAAGTTTTGGCACATTGTATTTTTGTTATCATTTAGATCATAAAAAATTTCAATTTCCTTTTAATATCTTGATTACCCCATTCATTATTTTGTGGTATATTGTTCAGTCTCCAATAGTTCATGAATTTTCTGTTTTTTTCTCCCATTGTTTATTTCAAGTTTTAGTGCATTGTGTTCTGAAATGATACTGGGACTTACATCAGTTTTCTTGAATTTATTGTGGCATCTTTTATGGCCCAATATATGGTCTATTTTCGAGAAGGTTCTGTGAACTGCAGAGAAGAATGTATATTCGTTAGAGTAGGGATAGAATGTTCTGTAGATACCTGTTAGGTGCAGTTGATCTATGGTGTTGTTGAGCTCTAATATTTCCCTGCTGATCCTTTGTTTGAATGATCTGTCTAAAGATGATAGTGGTGTACTAAGGTCTCCAACTATGATGGAGTTGGAGTTTATTTTTGTTTTGTCTTCCAATAAACTTTGTTTTATGAAATGTGGTGCACGCCTGTATTTGGTGCATACATATTTATGATAGTGATATCCTCTTGATGAATTGTTCCCTTGATGAGTAAGAAGTGTCCTTCTTTGTCCTTTTTGATTTCTTTTGGTTTAAAGTCTATTTTATTTGATATTAATGTAGCCATACCCACTTGTTTTTTGTTTCCGTTTGCTTGAAAGATCAGTTTGCATCCATTCACTGTGAGGCAGTTTCTCTCTTTAGAGGTTAGGTGAGTTTCTTAAAGGCAACAAATGGAAAGGTCTGTTTTTCTGATCTAGCCTGCTAGCCTGTGTCTTTTTATGGGAGAGCTAAGACCATTAATATTCAAAGTTATAATTGTGAGGCTGATTAAATACCTGTCATAGTGAAGTGTTTATGGAATTTGATGCCTCTCATGTTGTTTTGATCTTCTAAGCTTTCTTATCATGGGTGACCGCTAGAAGGCTCTTGGATTTGGTCGTTTAACTCTTCTGTGTGGAAAATTCATGGACTATTCTCTGAAGGTTTGGTTTTGTGTCAATATATTTGTATAGCTGGCTTTTATCATGAAATATTTTCCTTTTTCCATCTACTATGAGGGGTACTTTCGCTGGGTACATTAGTTTGGGTTGAAAGTCAGTGGTTTAGGCTTTGAAGTACTCCATTCCAAGCCCTTCTTGCTTTCATGATTTCCATGGAAAAATGTGATGTTTCTCTGATGGATATGCCTTTATATGTGATTATTTGTTTTTCTCTTTTTGCTTTTTGGCCCTCTCTTTGCTTTCAGTATTTAGGTTTTTACTCTGATATGTCTTGGGTTCTTCTTAGGTCCTGCCTGTTTCGTGGTCTGTGAGCTTCCTGGATCTGAATGGGACTCTCTTTTGTAAGAATGGGGAAATTTTCTTTTTATTAAACATTTTATTTATTTAA
Source organism: Zapus hudsonius (assembly GCA_004024765.1). NCBI lineage: Eukaryota > Metazoa > Chordata > Mammalia > Rodentia > Dipodidae > Zapus > Zapus hudsonius. Next base: position 36,981 of record PVHP010011437.1, on the reverse strand, counting down.
GAGAGTGAGAGTAAGAGAGAGAGATAGCGTGAGAGTGAGAAGGGGCGTGTCCAGGCCTCCATCCACTGCAAATGAACTCCAGATTTATGCACCACCTTATGTATCTGGTTTTATGTGGGTACTATGGAATTGAACTCAGGTCCTTCTGCTTTGCAGGCAAGTGTCTTAACCACTGAGCCATTTCTCCAGCCTCAAGGATGGGGAAATTTTCTTCAATAATTTTCTTGAATATGTTCTTTATGCCTTGGGCCTGAATTTCTTCCCCCCCCCCTGGTATCCTCATGATCTGAAAATTTGATTGCTTAAGGGTGTTCCAAAGTTCCCTCATATTTTGTCTGCACCCGTTTTTGGAACTTATCCAAGTCTTTGTTATCCTGATATATTTCTTCTGTTTTCTCTTCCATGTCTGAAGTTCTATCTTCCAGGTTATTTATATGCCTTACTCAATACTCCCTGATAATCATTCTTGTATTTGATTTTGTCTTCGTTTAGATTAGCCGGCTGATTCTTGAGCTTCTCTGATTGCTGGTTTGCCTTTAGCTCAATTACTGTTCTACCAAAGTCCATCTGCTTTTCTTCAATTGTGTTAAGCCTGGTGGTGAAGCTTGTGAGCTGATTCTCCACATTTCCACTTAAACTATCAGTTTTTGCTTCAATTTCTGTTAATAATCTGGATATAGACTCTATAAAGAGATGTCCTGCACATGTTGTCATCTTCTCCTAGACTTGGATCTGTGCTTTTTCTTTGATATTTTCATTGGGGACTTCCAAAGTGGGGCTAGCGAACTTGGCATGGGACACTCCACTTGTGTGTTCTTTTTGTGTTGTGATCTTCCCATTTCCAGATGAGAGATTGATTTTTCATGGGTGCTCAGCAGGGGTGGGACCAATGCATGAATTTTCAGTGAGGACTGGTGAGGATGCAGCATGAGCTTGGTTCCTGTGGTGCCAGGCAGTGTGTGTGTGGGGGGGGGGTACTCAAACATTCAGCAGCAGGAGCAGGCTGGGGACTGGGCCTACCAGATGTCGGGATCTATGGGCATGGTCCTTGGGTGCACTGGTCAATGGGGACCCAAGGCACAGCTCCCTCACCTGGGGTCAGGGACTGTGCATGGGTATGTGGGAAGCCAAGGTTAGCCTGGTTTTGCCTGGTGTCTAAATACCTTTATAAATGGTCAACATCTTTAGAAATCAAGGAAATGAAAATGAAAACTACTTTAATCTTTCATTGCTCTCTGGTCAGAATGATTACCATGAAAAAAATCAATTGACAACAAATGCTTTCATTGGTCCCCAGATAGAGGCACCCTTATTCATGGTTGGTGGTAGTGACAACTAGTACTGTCACGGTGGAGATTAGTATGGAGTGTTCCCAAAAAGCTAAAAACAGAACTACCATATGACTCAACTCTAAAACTTCAGGGCATTTTCCCTAAAAAGTCTGCTTCAGAGATATTTGCTCACCAATGTATATTGCTGCTCTATTCACAATACTTATGGAATGGAATCAGCCTAGATGCTTATCAATGAATGAATAGATAAGGAGCATGTACACACCCCAAATGGAGATTTTTTTCAACTGTACAAAAATAAAATTACATAATTAACAGGAAAATGTATGGATCTGGAAAATAGGATGATGAGTAATGTGACCCAGGCTCAGAAAAATAGACACTGTATGTTCTCTCTCCTATGTAGATCCTAGTTTATGCAAGTTGGAGTAAGAGTTAGCAGTAGAGGCTAGGAAGATAGAAAAAGGTTAGGAGAGGAGAAGTAGTGTTGTGAGTTAAAGGAGGTGGTTGTAGTTATGAAAGTAGAGTCACAGAATAAAGGTGCAGAAAAGTCCAATTTGGATTAGTTAAGGAGGATTGAGGAGAGAATCCTCAGATAGGGTGGAGGGATGGTTCCACAAAAATTATTGACATGAGTAAGCTATATGGAAACCTAATTCTATATCAAATAATTTAAAAAACGTAACTTTAAAAAGGAAAGTAAGCGGTTGATCAGAAGAACCCTGCTGGAATGGAGGAAGATCTGTTGTGCCGAGAAGCCTTAGGTTGTTACAGGAAAATCTGTGTCAGACAAGGGATGCTCTCAATGAGTTGTTGGCCATGGAGACCCAAGATCCCCCATCACAATACAGGCTTTGTCAAGGCTACTGATTACCCACCAGAACTAGACAGGAAAACTTATTGCTAAAGACACCACATGTTGTGGTCTCAAGACATAGGGAAATCAAACTGGAATGGAGCTAGAAGCTCCTGTACTTTTGGCTAGCTATCAAGTGCTAAGCAGGCTTCAGAGAAAGAAAAGTCATCAATAGTCTTAACTAGCAGTGGTTCCAACCCTGCAGGACATACCCACTGGTGCAATAATAGCACATAAATTATAAGGGTAACCACTTGCTACCTGGTTAGATTTGAGGTCTGCTCAGTGGAAGGGAATTGGTTCCTGGTAATGAAAATCAAGTCAAAAGTATACGGCTTGGAAGGACATAGGCTGTAGGTGGGTAGCTACCACTGCTTTTTGGCTAGGTGGATATTCTGTACCAATCAACTTGTCATCTAAATATTTATGTTTATTCCCATACATTATTACTCTTCTCACTTTTGGTGAAGAGGTTTCTTTTTATAGATAGTGTTACAACTGGGGAAACTCAAGATTCTTTAAGGTGATGAGAAGACATGATACTTGAGTGCTTGGCACTGGATGAGACATGTATCATATGTGCAAGGGCTCAGGGGACAATGCAAGGAAAGTGGCAGAAAGAATATCAATGCTGCTCTCACTGCTGGCCAGAGAAGCTCTTCTTTGAAGATGGCTGTGGATACTAGGGAGAATAAAATTTAATCAAACTTCTAAAAACAAGAGGCTCTTAAGACCTCAGCACTGCATGGATATATTTGTCATTCCCTCCAAAGCTCAGGGAACATTGTAGAAGAGGCCTGAAAAATATAAGAGCAAGGGGGTAGGAAGGAGTATCTCTAGAAGGTATCCTGTGGATACAAAGTGACTTGTGCCTACATGACTATATTGTAGTGCTTAGGAAAGATATCTTCTGTAGAAGAAAATACAATAGAGGAGCTAAAATATAAATTGGAAAGTTACATGTAATTTGAAAATACCAAAATGGATTATACCACACAGAGATTTTAGAGTGAGAACAATAGAAAGCAAAATTCTGGGATTACCCTTTAGAGTAGATCATTTGATAGACACAAAACAACCAGAAAAGCAAGAAGATATCTTTAGAAATGTTTGTGTTAGCCAATCAATAAGAGTTCTCCAGGAAAAGAAAGTGATCCATAGCAGCAAAGGCCACATTGGCAACTGACTTTCCACTTGACATTTTGATCCCATCACAATTGTGTAGTGAAATACCCTCTTCTAGCTTGATCATAGAGAGTTGGCTCGTCCCACCCTAACTGTAATTTTAAACCTTCTGTGACTTGGATTCTCCTCCCCATGGCCTGTCATCCTACAGCATGGTATAACATCTTTCTTGCGCAGCCATATCAGGACTGCATTCCTGAGAAGTGCATCAAAATTAAAGCATTATGAATAAGCCATATGGAAACCTTCTTTCTTTTCTGTTAGCATATATATATCATATATGCTTTTTATCATATATATATATATATGTATATATATATATATATATATATATATATATATATATATATATTAGGCAGAAGTACTCTGTTGGAATAGAGGATGCTGTGTCCCAAAGCTGTAGGTTTATAAAGAAAAATTTTGATGACAGGGAGAGAATACCTCCCAGTGATTTATTGGTTAGAGAGGCTCCCAAGGCCCCCAAAACATCACAGGCTATTGCCAAGGCTCTTGTTTGCCCACCAGAGCTACATGATAAAAGCCTATTGCTGAATATACTTCATGCTTAAGTTGTAGAACACAGAAATGAAGATAGAACTGAGCTGGAAGATTCCTCTCTGTTAACTAGCAATCATAATGCTAGAAAGTGCTATGCAGCCAGTTGGGGGAGAAAAGTCATCAGTGATCTTCAGTAGCAGCAAACCTTGCAAGCTACACAACTGGCCAGCTAAGCAAGATGCACCCACTAGTGCAACAGTGGCATGTCTGTGATGGAGGTAACAAATTGCTCTCAAATTGGATTTGAGGCCTACTCCATGAGAGACAATCCATGCTTGTTACTGAAAACCTAGTCAAAAGCCTATGACTGGAAAGGTGATAAAGCCTACGGAGAAAAGTACTACTCTTGTTTGTCTACAGGTGTATATAGTGCACACCAAGTTACCTTCTAAATACTTAGGCTTTTGCCCATATACAACTATTGTTCTCTCCCATATTGAGTTAGAGAAGTTTCACTTTTTAGATGGCAGAGACTGCTTGGTAAGCTCTAAGCTTGTCAAAACTGAGCAGATATGGTACTGGTTTCTTCATCTCTAAGTGAGACATCTCTATCAAACCTTCCAGTGGTTCAGGGGTTTTAGAAGAAGAGGTGATAGAGAGGATGTATGAGCCAGAAGATGGGCAAGAGCACTTTGAGATGTTGTCTTCCAGACACAAAGTGGTCATTCATTGTACTCCTCACTTTACAGAAGCTGCCATGACCTGAACAAGACTTGCATAAAACTGAGCTCATCAAAAGGTTGTCATGGATGACAGAGAGAACAAAAAGGCATTAAAATAGAAGAGGTACTAGCAGAAAATAAGAGTTCAGGGGGATGGAAGAAGGGAGGAAAAGAAGAAAGGGTAAAGGGGTGTGATGGTTACGTTTTGTTGTCAACTTGACCTTTCAAGTAATCTTGGGTGGGTCTCTCAGGATGTTCACAGGAAGGTAGCCTCTCCGTAGGGGGCAGGATATAAAGAAGCTCAAAGAAGCTAGAAGTAAACATCCTTTCCCGTGTGGGCAGTGCTGGAAAGAAATTCCAGAGACTCAGGAAACCATTAAGTCTGGGGTAGGGTTGCATGACCCCACCCTAAGTGTATATAAAGGAGAAGAAATTCTTTTTAGCCCCTCCTGCCTGTTCCCTGTTGTGTGTGTGGTGTTGGTGATAGGTTTTTCTCTCTGCTCGGACCTGTGAAAGGGGAGCACCCTCTTTTGTATTTTGGAACTTCCCCATTATCTATAGCTACAAATAAATACTTTCCTCCCCCAAATTGTGCCTGGTTTGAAGATTCATCCCAGTGGCATGTGGCTGACTGTGACAGGGGGTAATGTAAATATTTCAACTTTTTAATTTAAAACAAAAGCATCTGTAGTCATTGTCCTGAATTATGTGATTATGACTCCCTGGATTAAGTTTCAGTGATGGGGATGAAATCCAGGGCCTTGTACATGCTAGGCAAGTGTTCTACCACTCAGCTATATTTCAAGCATTAAAAATTGTTTCGATCTTATATATATATATATATATATATATATATATATATATATATATATATGTTCCTGAGAAATACTGTTCAGCAAAGCATAAAGAAAAGAGTTAATGCTATGGAATCTGTCAATCAATCACTCTTTGATCAGGAGACTAGCCCTCATTAAAGACAAGCTAAATAGATGGAAAGAATCATTATCCTATGAAGGAAATAATGTACTAAACATACCTCCCTCACAGTTGCTTGTCTCTGTTCACCTTTGAACTTGACTGCTTCTCTGAGCCTAATTTTTACTTTCTTTTTTTTTTTCTTCTCGTCTTTGTATGCCTTCCCAAATCCTATGCATGCTTTCCATGATACTCTAGGGCTTTTCCACCTTTTTTCTCTGAAAATCCCCTTTGCCTTATTCACTCTTAATTACCTGTGTGCCTGGTTTTTTGTGGTCATGAGACAAAAGGCCTGACAGTATAAATATCTGCAACTATGATGAATGTTTAAAGCTGCCCTCTGTTGCCAAATTTCTTCTCAGAAGAACTTGCCACTTAGACCCCATCAACAGTGCATGAGGGGCCTTGACTTGTCCTCAATTGTGGTGCATGAGATGTGCTATTATCTCCTTTTAGGATAAAGAAGAAGTCATAACTCTTTTGTATTCTCATCCCAGTGATTTCAGATTAAGGCTGAGTGGAAAGGGAGCCCAAAATGCTGACTAAAAAGACTGGGGAGAATTTTTCAGGGTTGAAGCAAATATGTCTAATGAAAATAGCAAAGTACTGTATTCATAGTTAAAAGTTTCCATCTGTTCTTTTAATAATAAGTTACTCACTAAAAGCAATAATTAAAACTCTTATTTTCATTTGGTGACTAGCTTGATTTTCTTTACTGTAATGTGAAGATAATAGGAAAGCAGAGATGCCAAAATCTATTTTTCCACAACTGCCAAAATGTCCTACTTAAGATCCTCTGTTGAGCAAAACAGAATAATAGGAGGACTTGACATTTACAAAGGGATGACTCCAACATAATGACAATCAGCCCTTATCTTCCAATCACATTTTAATAGAACAAATTTGCTGTAGTCATGAACATGAAAAGGCACTTGGCAGTGCAGGTTGTTTTAATGGACACATCACTTTAAGATAAACCTTCTCCATCTGTTCTGCTCTCCAATTACCAATGACTATAGTACATAATTCAAAATTACCTCATAAAATTAAGATCTACATTATATCAACTCATGACAGAGCTTTTTCATCTATGTTGTTTGGCATCTGCTGCAGTATTAATATTTATTCCCTTTCAACAAACACATTGCTTTCTAAATTTGGAAAATCTTAAATAATTATGCGTATAAGAAAAAAATCTAGCAATTCATTTCAATTTATAATTGTGCCTTACTGTCCAGTGTCATTTACCTTCTACAATAATCAGTCTCATATATTCCAACCCTGTTCTACATTTCAGTCTTCACAGCTGTCATCAGAAAAGAAACTAATTAATAAAGTCACAAAAAGCCAAATCCAGCAATTGCTACAGTAATAAAAGATAATATCAGCTAGCTTTAAAAAGATAAATTATATAATTGAGAAAGGAAATATATACATGTCCATGCATGTGCACACTTATGTACACACACACACACCATACACAACACAGCGCGCACACACACATACACAACACACACACAACACAGTACACATACACAACACACACACAACACAGTACACATACACAACACAGCACACACACATACACATACACAACAAAGCACATACACATAAACACACAACACAACACACACACAACACACATACATAACACAGGACACACACAAACATACACACACACAACACTCACACCCAGCCAGTATCCCATTTTGGTGCAGCGTGCATTGGTCTAAGAGTCATTAATAGGAAAACACTAAAAGTAGACTAAAGGGAAAGGTAAGAATGACAAACACAAGATGATAGATAAGCCGCCCCATCCATTTGCCCTCACAATTTTCCTACATAGCAGATAGGTGAGGAACTTCCTGAGACCATGTCCACTGGTTTTGCAGTGATTCCCTTTGCTTAAGCTTTTCTTAAAAAGTCCTTCCACTTTTATTATCACTTACATGATTGTCTTCAATATCTGGTTCTTTCAAAGGTTGGGTTCTTGAGTTCCTTGTTCTTTAGCCACACCATGCCGATTCACTCCCAGGGAAGTCTAATGATGGCCCTGTTTTTAGTGGTGGTTATGTAAAGCTCCAACAAAGAATTCAAAGGTGCTATGTGCTTCACACTGTAGACAGAAGCATTCCAGTTCTAGGAACCAGAAGTTACAGAAAGAAAATAAAGCTAGAAACCTTAGTTTTGGGGCCTTTCCATAAGAGTGACATCTGTTAGAATTATGGACACTAACTATTCTTAACCATTATCTGGGCCAACAAGCATCTGGTAAATGTGTTTAATATTCTGTCAATCAGATGTGCAGGTCCTTCATCTGACTTTTTATAATTCCTTATCTATGTGTCCTATAGCTTTCATCAATTTATGGTGACTTATTCATGTGGATAAATTTCCATATAAGCAAGGAGAACCATCAGACAAAGTGTTACAGGCTGGATTGGACCTTCTCATCTTAAATTTATAAGGTGATGTCCTGACTTTTAGTTCCAATGCTTTGATTGGGTTTGGAAATGGGAGATTTTTAAAGAAGTTATTAAGGTTAAATGAGGTCACCAAAGTGTTCCTTAATCCAATATGACTGGTGTCTTTCAGGTATAGACTTGCACAGAGGAAGACCATGTGAAACAGAGGGAAAAGATAGCTACCTTAAAGCCAAGACACCTCAGAAGAAATAAACACAGACCACCCTTTTATGTCTCACAGCCTCAGAACTGTGAGGATATAATTTTTATAGTTTAAATTACCCAGTCTATTGTACTTGGTTATGGAAGCCATGGTAGACTAAGTTTTATTCTTGCTTCCAGGCCATTTTGGAAGCTAGCTTTGTTTTATACAGTGTCTTCTCTGTGTTTTATTTATTTATATGATAGCAATTTAATTGTTCTATTGTTTTAAAATTATGAATCTCAGTCTTTTGCCTGTGCTTGCCTCAAGACACTTCCTACTTACACATCCTTAAGTTTTCCTATCTGAGAGACTGAATTTGGATAGAGACCACATGAGAAGACAGAGCTCAAGTAGGTTTAGTCCAGGAGCCCACACAGGAACAGAGGCAAGGAGTGTGGCACTCAGAAGAGACATTACTCCACAGTTACAATCAAGCCCCATGTTGCTATGGTCTCCAGTAATTTGGGATGATCCTTCACTAAGTCCTCATGATGTCACTTTACAGTGCCACAGGGTGAAGGCTGGTATAGCCAGCCTTCTGGAAGCAGAAGGAAAATGGACCAGGAGAACTATGAGCTGATTCCTGAAGTTTCCACTAAGGAAACGTCATTTCTATTTACACTTCACTGATGAAACACATCAAATGGACATTTCTGAATTATTAAGGAAGAAACATATACTTTTTTTCTATAGTAAAGATCATTGCTGAGAATTTTTGTAGAAAAATACTATGATCAAAGTACAATAAACAGAAAGTTAAATGTTAAGCTTGATTGACAACACTTAAAGACAGTGTTGTTTTTTAAATAGCAAATGTTAGTTTACTTAAAATTAGGATAACACATAGATGTACTAATGATTTAAGTCAGTAATTACCACCATCTTCCAGAGAAAAACTCTTAACATGTGGATATAAACATGTCTCTAATCTTTTGTTTAATAAGAACACATTTTTAACCAGTTCTTTTTTTTTCAGCCACTTTCTACCTAGTCTCTTTGAGAAGTGTAGGAAAATAACAGTAGATTCTATTTACCAGGAAGCCTTCAAAGATTCAACAGTTTCACCTGAGATTAGTTCCTGCCCTTGTCATAATAGAAGTTGCCGTGTTCCTGGATAAGTGCTCAAACCCACTGTTCTGAAAACCCTTTAATGTCTAGACTGAAGAAGGTTGTGAGAATTTCATTGAGAGTGGGTGTATCCTAAAAGTGACATTTAGTATCTCCTCTGTGTCTCCCTGAACTTGTCCCATCAGCCAACCCCAGTCCCTACTCATTGTTTTAACTCATTCTTCTCTTGATTTTTTCTGGAGATCTGTTTTGTATAGCATCTTATAAGTCAACGACTGACCATTTAGGGATTTCTCCATAGAAAGAATGAGTGCCTAACAGAGGTTTCTGACTTTAACCATATATATATATATATATATATATATATATATATATATATATATATATATATATATATATTTGCAAGCAGAGCCAGACAGAGAGAGAATGGGTGTACCAGGGCCTCTAGCCACTGCCTCATGGGACTTGGAAGGAACAAAAAAGTATCTAAGGGTAGAAAGATGTATCTGAGATTGCAAGAGAGGAGGAGGAGCTACACAGGAAATCTGAAAAAGCAAATATTTAGTATTGACAACTTGCTGTCTAAATCAAATGGGACTACGTTGCATGTATTGTTTCATAGTCTGCTGTGCCATGTGCATGCGTGTCCTTTGCCATGCTTGGCAAAATGTGATACCCCAGTCTTCTCTGTGTTTGTTCTAACAATGATAAACAAGATGTCTGTTGCTTACCAGTTGACTTTTTATTTGGAGAAAGGTCGGGCAGGCTTGCTACTATGGAAGGGTTAGAGTTTAAAAGGAAGAAGCAGCTTCCTACTCAGGCCAGTAAGGGGAACATCTCTGAATCTCCCTTTCCTTCCTTCTATCCTGACACCTTTCATCACTTCTAGTTGTCTGACAAAATAGGAATAATGGAAAAAAGAATGGTTCCCTAGTAGATCACTTAATTGAACAGTTTATTAAAATCAGTATTAATGGTATTATAATTTATGTTCTAGCCAGTATTTGAGAAAGAATGATGACCTAGTCAAGCCTCCACTAGCCATCTTCTTTCACAGTATCATGCCTTACTCAGTATGGGACTTTGCTTCTCTCTTGGCTTTGGTATACTGGATTCAGTTTCCTTGGCTTTAGAGTGTCTGTTCTGGGTACTCAAAGGGTTTTAGTCTTCCTTATAGAAAATGTTTTGGAATAAAAAACATACTTTGAATGCATTTTATATTTAATATAGTAAGTGGCAAAGCCTTAATTTATTACTATGTTTTTCCAAGTTTTTTTCTTGGCTCCTTAAGGCATTCTCAAACAGGACATGGGGATTTCAATATTTCTTTTTCAATGCTATGTGAAAATCTTTAGAGTATTTTTTTTGAAATCTCATTGTAGATATTTAATGTGTTATCAGTAGTAGCTGGGATCACATTAAAGGAAGTTATATTATACTTAAATTTATGTTGTAAAATATCCTCTTATACCATAAAGGGAGTGATATCTTGACCCTATCATAGGTACTGGCCACCATCTGATTTATGTTATACCTAAAGTGAGAATTCAAGTTTAATTACTCTAAAATAGTAGATTCAAATTTTGTGAATATCATATTTGCACATTTAATGTGTGTCTATTCAAAAATGAACACCACTTGGAAAACAAAAACTGCTGTTATAAATATTGGGCAATGATTAGAGAGTTTTGTAGGTTGTTACTCTATAGAAAATCACTTGTGATGACTTCAGCTGTCATTCCAATTTTATCAACATGGACACAACTTAATCCCCACTGGGCATTAAACCCCCTATCTCCTCTATTAAATGGAACTACTTGTCTTTGTCCGACTGTGCCGAAGTCAGCTTTACCTTCTTCTTGTCCTTTACTTTTGATATTAAATCTCTAATATCTGTATTTTACCATCTATCCATCCTTCCCAGCCTGTTGAAATATCACTTGTCCTTGAAGACATGCTCTCTAATGAAATAATCTTTCCCTTGTGGCTCTTTATAATGGAAGAGTTATTTCATCTCCTGTGATGTCAAGCACATCTTTTGACTACAGAGACAATATTGTAGCCATTTAAAGGATCCTGATGCTACCAGCACAGGGCTAGGCACAGAGTAGACCAGTGGGGTCATATTTTTGAGGTCCTTTCCAGTCTCAATATCTAGCACAGCAAGCCAAAATTGAAGATTTAGAAACATCGGTTGAATGAATTGAGTTATGCCATATGGATGCAGTCATTCTATTTCTTTTCACAACCACCGGAAGAAAGACCCCAGGGTCTATTTTTAAAATGTGTTGTCCCTTTATAAAGAATCCCTGCTATCCCAGAAGGTTAGCAGTGTCACATAGCATGGAACACAGACTGATCATATCAATATTAATAAGCCCAATGGAATGCTGCTGGCTTCAGTGCAATTCTGACACTCTGCAGCCTGAATAATAAAATACAAACTAATTCCAAAAATAGTTTACCTCCTGGAGACCTTAAGATGGATTTCACTAATGAAGATTCTCTCTCTCTCTCTCTCTCTCTCTCTCTCTCTCTCTCTCTCTCTCTCTCTCTCTCTCTCTCTCTCTCTCGTCCCAGGGAGAAGCTTCAAATAATGAAGAATTAAAAATAATGCATAGCCTCTGAGTGTGTGTGTGTATGTGAGAGAGAAAGAGAGAGGGAGACAGAGAGAGAAAGACACAAAGATAGAGATAGGAAGAAGAAAGAAGATGGTGATGATGATGATGATATGAGAGAGAAGAGATCTAGACAGAAACACAGAGGAGAGACAGAGAATACCATGGGAGTTTTAAATTCATCTCGATAAATTGTATAATCCCAGGTCAGCTTCTAGACAAATAGACAGCTGTAAGTATTTAAGAAAGATGCTATGTTAATGCTGGATATTTTAATATATGTTTCTAAAAGAAAGTTGGGGTGATCTACCTTAAAAAATTTGCTTTATGCCAATGGACCCAGCTGTCCCTCTACTAGGATTCTACCCTCGAGATGTCACAACCCAGCATAGAGACATTTTCTCAACCATGTTTATTCCAGCCCTATTCATAATAGCCGAGAATTGGAATCAACCCAAATGTCCATCCCTGGATGAATGGATAACAAAGCAGTGGTACATTTACATGATGGAATTTTACTCAGCGGAAAGAAAAAAATGACATAGTGAAATTTATAGAAAAGTGGACAGATTTGGAGCAGATCCTAGTGAACTCACACAGAACAGAAACTAGCAGCATATTCTCCCTCATATGCAATTCCTAACCAGGTTAAACTTAATCTCTAAGCAAACCTGACAGGTGAAATGAGAGATTGTAAAGGGGTTGAAGGAATGGAGGGAGGGGAGGGTGGGATGATTTATACAATAGGCTGAACCAATAATGAATCATAATCATAAATCCTTATTTCCATACAGTAAGCTCTAGAGGAAGAAGGGGGTATTGCCTGCTAAGATGGGCCGTGAATGAAATGGGAGGAAGCCTAACCCCATGAACAACGAATCAAACCTGGAACTCCCTGGCCCAGTCATTGGTTCCTTCCCACACTGAGCTGTTGATCAAAGAGACCCACAAAATCCCTAAAACAAGACAGAATTCTGTCAAAGCTCTTGAATACCCACCCCAGGACAAAGGTAAGATCCTATTGCTGAAGAAACCATGGAAAGTCACCGCACAACAGAATGTCATCCAGAATGATAACCAGTCCCCAGATGCTAGCATATGCAGTGCTGGAAGGCGCTACATAAGCAGCCAGGGGAAATTGGTCAATAATATTTGGAGAAAGCAGAGACCACTGATACACAATGCAGACTGTTGCCATGAAAAGGCTAAACACACTGCCTCCTGGGAGAGATCAGCAAGCCAAGAAGTGATCACTTGGGCAATAGATGTTCCATAACCTGGGGAGAGTAGTCAACAGCTTTCAAATTGGCCAAGAAATCCACTCAGTGTCAAGGAGCCCTTAACTGGAACTGGGACTCAGGTCAAAATCCAAAGGGAACCAAAAACTTGGCCCCCAAGGAGAAACTCCCATTACTAGAGAACTACAGAGAGGCTAATTCCAATAGAATCTCACCAAATTAGAAATGCATGTTGCATTTAACCCATACTGACCTCACTCTCCAATGGAGATTCTGTTTGTTTGTATTTTTCAGAAGGCAGTGAGAGAGCTAAGGTCATTCCAACTCCACCAATGAGCTACAGACGGAGGGCTGACATCCTGGTAAGAGATGAACCACCCCAGGCTTATCAGGTAGCCCCCCCAAATGAAATCCTGGAGAGAGTGACAGGATAGCGAGAGATCTATCACCACAGCTAATCAGTCAACCCAGGATAAGTCAGTGTGACAGACACCAATGATTTTCAACACAACCTAAAGCAGAAGCAGAGACCCCTAAGACTTCAACAATAAAGCAGCCTTAATACTCACCCACTCTGACAAAGGGAACTGAGCAGAAGAGGGGGTGGAAAGATTGTAAGAGCCTTGGTGGGGGAGAATATCCAGAGACATGCCCCCCTCAGTAACAACACACAATTGGGGGGGAACCTGGATGCCTCCTGTGCCTCCTTCCCCATGGAATGATCCAGTATCCACCAAGGAGGATGCCCAGTGGATTGGGGACAAGGAGGAGGGAATCGGGGATACCAATGCAATATTTACTAATACAATGTATCTAATTTTGAACAATGAAAATATGATTTAAAAAATAATAAAAATAAAATTGTTCCTCCCCCCCCAAAAAAAAAAATTTGCTTTCTGGGCTGGAGAGATGGCTTAGAGGTTAAGGCACTTGCCTGCCAACTTAAAGGACATGAGTTCAATTCCCCAGTACTCACGTAAAGGCAGATGCACAAAGTGGCGCATGCGTCTGGAGTTCATTTGCAGTAGCTAGAAGCCCTGGTGTGCCATTCTCTCTATTTCTCTCTCTCTTCCTCTTAATCTTTCAAATAAATGAAATATTAAAAATATTTGATTTCTGTTCTATTTCTGAATTGAAGTTATTCCTTAGTTCTACGGCCATACCAGCCACACCCTGGCTGATCACGTCATGCAAATGTATTTCTTAGTTCTCACATACTATGATTCCTTCATCTATTAAGTCCCATAACTTGTTCTAAAATATATTTCTTAATAAATTATAGACTATGTTCTCTGAAAAGCACTTTAAGCAAGTAAGACTCCCTTATCTACTCTCTTACCCGTATGTTTAGAAGTCTAAATTCCAGATTGTGAAATCTTAAGGCCCCAGAGGGTTATTGAGACTCCATAAATATGAGTATACATCCATCTATGTCAAGATCATTGCTTCCTGTTTGCTTTTTGGTTTATTTACAAACTATAAATCAACTCATAATAATTTATTGGGATAATGTATTGGTTGCTTGAATCAAAGAAGGGAAACTAAACATTTACATAAAAACCTAAGTACCTTGTATTTCCAAGAGATTTTTTTTTAATTTTTTTTTAAATTTATTGTCCATAATTAGTTACAACATTTAGTGGGCAAACAATGAGTTGTTATCCCCAATTCCCCACTGCCCTCCCCTCCCCCCTCCACTGGCTAACCTCCTCCATGGGTCGTCTGGATTCCAAGAGATTTTTAAAAACTTTATCAATACAATAACTTTTTTAATCATTTAATAAAAATGTATTGTGTACCTACATGCTAGGTGGTATGGTTAGAAGAGATTCCCTTTTCCCCATGTGGAGTTTATAAATAAGCACATACAGTTTTTTTTAATATATATTTATTGTCCATAATGAGTTACATTATTTAGTGGGCAAACCATGTGTTGTTATCCCGACTTCCCCAATTCCCCCCCTCCCCATCCCTGATAAGTTGTATATCCTCCTCCGTGGGCTGTCTGTATTAGTCCTTGTGGCAAGGGATCCTGTATATCTTAGTACTCATCCCGGTCTTCCTGGCCCAAGTGTGTTGTTACTGATGGGTGCCATGCCTCCGGACAGTCTCCCCCACCACGGCTCTCACAATCTTTCCGTGTCAGAAGTATTTTCCGACCTCATAGTAAATAAAGGAAAAATAACAAACATTTCACATGATAACAGGTTTTAAAAGATCTCCCTTCTCCCCATCTGAGTCTTGAATGTGCACTGTGTGAAACAACTGTCTCCTTGCAAATCACAGCCCCTTAGAACCAGGAAAGTTGGTACACAACTGTATATATTCTTTCTCCTCAGAGGCTCACCTTCCAGTTATGTCTTCTACCACTCTCCATGCTTGGAGTATATTCCCCATGATTCTGGTCACTCTGCGTTGAAAGGAAGTTAATGCAGACTGAATACTTTCAGACCCAAGCTGAGAAGCTTGCTATGAGAGGAGCTAACACTCGGATGTACTTGGACATTGAAGCCGTCTTCAAATCTGTGATTAATTTCCTTTGCAAGAAAACACGTTAGTGAGTGCACCTGCCGCTCAATTAACTTCTGACCCTTGCTGTGTCCTTCCCAATGACTCTTGGAAAGTTTTGGATTTCTTCAATTAAATCAATAGATTGAGATGAAATCTTGTAATCATAGACCAACCTTTGCAAACTGTATTGAGAGCCATCCACAGTGTGGCCCATCCAGCCTCCCACGATTTTGCTGTTTGAAACTTCAGTGCTGAGCTGGCCCCTGTGGCATTCTGCCTGAGTTCTTTATTGACTATGCTTCTCTCTTGATCTCCTTCTAATTCACCTTGTGCTTTGTGCTGCCTCCTGCTCTGTTAGGGATCGATGCGTGTTTATTGTGTCATTGGGTGTATCACTAATGACTTGACTATAGGTCTGTTGAATGTGTTCAGTTTATTTCTCCACAAATTGTTTTTTTTTTCCTTCTTATATGTTCATTTCTCTAGAGCTCATGAACTGAAAAAAACAAGCTCAAAGACAATGAGGTTCTGGTGGACATGAAGTACAGTTCCAACAATACTGGTGACTCGGTTCCCCATGAAAAAGCTTCTGACAGAGGCATGTGCCCATTCCCAGAAAAAGAGGCATTTGGTCCATTTCTTCTGCAGAGTGTGATATTTGTCTCCCTTTCATGTTCTCAAAGACATGCAGAAAATCTTCATCTCTCTTAGTTAGCCACATCACCAGCAGCCTTGAATCACCTTTGACCCAGTCTATTTCTAAACTCTTGGAAGCTTCCAGAAATTAGTATTTATTTTGTAGCCCTCATACTGTCCTCATGTACCTAGTAATTATTCCATAATAATGGAAGCCAGTTCATTTATGAAGTAATCACAGCAGACTGAGAAACACATGAAGATAAAATCTAATGACTTCCATATTTCCCTGATGAAATATTCATGGCACGAAGGTTTCACCCTTATAAATCATGGCTACTCTATTGATTTTCTTCTTTCACATTTTCCAAATGAGTTCACATTTAAAAAAAATAATGTGGATCAAAGAAAAACAACATGAATGAATAAATGGATGTACTTTTCAATTACATGCATTTCTGATTTTATTGCTGCCCTTAGCGTATATTACAAGAATAAGATGCCACCTAGCAAGGGAATCTCCCAAACCAATAAATAGAACAGATTTTAATATAAAATGTATTGATCTAGTGGTTTAATTAAAACTGAAAAATTAATTTAAACAATTTTAGTCACTTAGGTCTTGTCGATAAAGCCATTACTTATGAGTGCATATTCATTCTTAATTAAACTAATCGCTAGCATATGTGCTTATTTGATTCTTCTTTTTTAATTTTGGTTAGAGGAGGTGCATGAGAAATGAGTGGGGAATGGAAATGGTTCAGTTTCATGCTGCAAAATGAGAAGCCACTCCATGACTTAAAATCATGATGATTTACTGTTGATCTCAAGAGTTGACTAGGTTCAACCAGATGGTTCTTCTGCTCAGTGTTGAGTCAAGGGGCTCACTCACTAGTGTTCACTTACTTGCATGGTCTTTGATGTTTCTCCATCTGCTCTTCCATGTGACCAGCTACTCAAGGTATGAAGGTTTAAGATATAGTGGCATAGACCTCGTGCATAGTGGGCTGACATAAAAAAGAGAGAGACATCCTCTGTCACTCTTCAAAAGGTCAAATGTCTCTTTCCCCAAACTCTCTTGTTCTCAACACTTTAATCCATCCATATTTAAAAGTAGAGGATATACACTTTGCTCCTTGATGGGTGAGGTTCAATGCACAAACCCAGACCATCTTTGGAGATGACCAAAGAAAGTGCACTGATTGTATACTTTTCATAAAAGGACATGTGCCCCAAATTGTTTGCCTTTATTCGGCCTTTACTTTGCCAGAAAACTATTGTCTCTAAGAATAAAGGACCCTGGCACATGTTTGAAATAAAATGGAGATGATATCTGTGTGATTATCTACTAATATCACTTTTGTTATCTAGCAGTCAATCCAAATATTAAGTCATGTGCAGGTTTCAGACTATCAGTGACATTAAACTTTGTTCTCTTTATAGGAGACAAAAGGTGTCAGTATACATGTATGCGCAGGTATGTATGAAGTGTCTATATATTTATATGCTTGTGCTGTTCCAAATGTCTCAAGAAAGATTATATTGTCTAAGGTATGACAATGTCAATAGTTGAAAGCCAGAACTTTATGGGTTTTTTTTTTACTTTTTTTCAGTTAGTGCTAGAAAATTACTATTTAGTTAAAATTAATGTTTAGTTATGTGGTAAAAGCATTCAAAAACATTTCATTGTACTGAGGGCCACTTTATGACCCCTAAAAGGTTGGGAGTGGAGCGTAGGACATTTTGGACTTTAGTAGCCTGAGCATCTGTTTTCATCATTCAAACACGTAACAAGAATATTTCCGGGCTGGAGAGATTGCTCAGTGGTTAAGGCACTTGTCTCCAGTGCCTAAGCCCCCGGTTCAATTCCCCAGGACCCACATATGCCAGACCCACAAAGTGGTGGCTCTGGTGTGCTCTCTCTCTCTCTCTCTCTCTCTCTCTCTCTCTCTCTCTCTCTCTCTCTCTCCTTCTCTCTCTCTCTATCTCTGTATCCCTGCTTGAAAAATGAATAAATAAAATATTTTTTGAAAAAAGAATATTTTCTACAGGTGCCCAAGTTCTCATTGCCTCTTTGATATCCATTCTCATTGGTACCTTGTAAACTTTTTCTCACTAAGGTATAAATAGCTAATATCATTGACTATGTTATCTCTCCAGAATCATTTGTGCTTTCATGTAAAACCAGACTTAGGAAATCAGTACATTTCCTTGGTATTTGGGCATCATTAAGCAAGCTGAAAAAGTAGAATTTCTCATTGGGGTTTCTAAATTCTAGAAGATGAATCAAGTATATTTCTAGGTCATTTTCCTACCTCTCATCCTCAGTGTCCTTTGTTGAGTTCCCAGAAAAATGCAAAGTAATGGCAATGACTTAAGCAAAATATAATTAGGAGAGCAATCTGTTGGAAAAAGAAATGATAATGCTTTTCAAAATGAAGTCGTGTACCGTGCAGAGAATTTGGGCACTCTCCATTGTTGTAGAGGATCCTTGCCACGGTTCCTCACCATTAGCCTTGATACTGAGGGAAAGTAATTTCAATTATTTTGACCTCCAAACTAACTGAACTCTCTGCACTTCTAAAGCTGCTTTGAGAAGTTGTCAGGACTTAAGAATGTATGCTTGGAAAAAAACTACCAGGAAGGAGTTGCATATATTATTCCCTGCATTCTTTATTTTTTGTTTGTAAATGACATTCTTTGATATTTTTGATGAGAAAAAAAATAAAGTCAGACTCCATAAATAAATCAGTGGTGAGTGATGATTGAATTGTGTGCTGTCATTTCTTCTTGCTGGCAATGACAGGCACAGTGTGTGGCTGCCACGGAGAGAAATCATGCTTTGGAACCAGCTACTGTAAGCAACAGGACTGGGGGGTTGGTGGGTCTACAGTAGCCATTCTGACCCTAAGTAGCACATGGGTCCAAACATGAATAGTGCTTCTGAAAGAACATGTATGGATGTGAGGAAACACTAGAGGCATCACTGGCCCAGCAAAAGAGACAGCAGCAGGCAATATGACACTGTTATTTTCATGGGCTCATGATTTCTCTTTGCTAAAAGTTAATCCAAGTCAGGCACTGTGCTAGGCCATTCACATAGATTACTTCACTTAATCTTCATGACAACTTGATGAGGTAAATGTTATTATGATATTTGTATTATAAATGATGATTCCAAAATAAGCCTGAATAAGCAAGTACTCAATGTACACAAATAAGAACTAGCAGAGAAGAGATTTGATTTGAACCTAACAAATCAAACTCCTGAACCCACACTATTTTAGAAATATAATTTGTATACTGTAAAAGCCATACTTTTTAGTGTATTGCTTTAAGCTTTGATGCATATACTCTACCATGTACTCCTTACCATACTAAAACTCTCTATATACATATATATCCTCTCCAAATTTCCTCAGTCCCCAATCTCTGGTGTCCAGCAACCACTGATCTTTTCCTTTCTTTACATCATTTGCTTTTCCAAAATATCATATGACTGGCATTATATGACATGTAGCTCTTTTTTTCCCTAATGCTGGGTTTTAAATCTCAAGCCTTATGTATACTAGGTAAGCATTCTAAAACTGAGTTTCCAGCCCAGCCCACATGTAGCCTTTTGACTCTGGCTGGCTTCTCTCTTTCAGCATCATTAATAATTGGGATTCACTCATGCTATAGCAGAGTCTATATCAGTGGCTGATACCTTTTATTTACTAATGATCCATTCTATGGATGTATTATAGTCATTTTATCTTTCTATGCATATAAGGACATTTAGATTTCTTCTATTTTTTAAAATAGTATTTTTTAAAAACACTCCCTTTTTCTGATAGAAATATTTCCCAGTTACCACAGCCAATTTTCTCCGAGATATCTTTGTTTTAGTATTGTCTTAGGAAGTTCCTAAGATCATTTATCTAGAGCTAGCTGAGGTATTGTTTCACATTATATATATAGGCCTCATTTTATCCCATGTAAAAGTGCAGTTAAATTTTCATTCTGTCATGAAGTATACATTCCTTGGCAAATGGTTAAAACTTTTTTGGAATAAATGCACAAACATATAAGGAACAAATAATCATCCACATGAATCTTCTAGCACAAGACAAAAAGGAAAGAGGGTAAGACCAGGATTCATGGTTCAGTCTGGATGCATGAATACAGAGTTTAGTAAGTGGTTCATAATGTGCAAAGAAACATCAATAAAGGATTCTAGAAGTTCAGAGTTTATTTCCCTACACTACATCAACACCACTAATTGGAAGATAAAAATAGAAAGTATGAGAATTGTTGATCTGATTTCACAATATCAAGTAACTACCTTGTATATTTGCCTTGTCTTTTATTAATTTTCTCTCATGTAATTAAGTGGTCATTTAATTGAATTTGCCAAGACAACTATTGCTTTGACATTAACGATTTTCTAAAAATGTATTTCCTTAGGAAAACTCAGCCTCAGGATACTCCTACTCCAACAAGTTGAAAGTTTGGGATGTGGCTCAGTGGCAGAGTACTTACTTAGGATATACAAGGGCCTGTGCTCAATCCTTAGCCCTTAGCCCTGAAACAACAAAAAATGTTATGTTCAATTCAACTCTTCTTCTTCTTCTTCTTCTTCTTCTTCTTCTTCTTCTTCTTCTTCTTCTTCTTCTTCTTCTTCTTTAGCAATTTACCTTTTTTATGGAATTTAACCCATTGCAGTCAGAATAGCACTTTTAACTAACTTCAATTTTGAAACATGGTTTTCTTCTCTTTTTTCCTGCCATACAATGGGTGTTTGTTAACAGAATAAGTGTAGTGAAAAAGCACAAAGCTGGGAGTAAAAGAAATTGATTCCATTCCATGATCTTTCATTTATGAGCTATGTGATTTGGGGCTGATTTAAAACCTCCCTGTGTAGGCTGGAGAGATGGCTCAGTGGGTTAAGGCACTTGTCTCCAGTGCTTAAGGCCCCGGTTCAATTCCCCAGTACCCACATAAGCCAGAGACACAAGGTGGTGACCCTGTTACTCTCTCTCTCTTTCTCTCTGTCTCTCTATCTCTCTACTTGAAAATGAATAAATAAACTATTGAAAAAATAAAAATAAAACCTCTCTGTGTTTTGTTTCTTTATCAGATGAGGACAACAGCTTCTGTAATTTCTGCTTTGGGGCTTGGGGAGAGTTACAGAAACACATATACAGGGTGCCCTTTGTATTCCGTGAAATGAGCAAGTTTGGCAGCAAATCCAGGCCACCCAAATGTGAGTGCAAAGAGCCTCTGTGCCTGCAACTGCTTTCTGATCACCAGCTCCACCAGCCCTTCAGTATCTGGGGAGGGAAAACATCCTCGGATGTTTCAAATGAGACATTATCACAAAGGACTCTTGCATAGTTTAGTAGTCTAGGGCATCCATGATCTCTCATGATCTGGAGGAGCAGCCTTATCAGTGACCCCACATAATGGTATCCCTGTGGCTCATTAGACTCTGGGCAGAACTATGATCTACTGACCTATTTCTAAGCAGCTTCCTGCACAGACCACACTGAGGGCTGAACTTGATCCTAGTCCCGTCCAAACCCTGCACCTTCATCCCTATGAAGCTAGAGTCCACAGAGGTCATGACCCCACCCTACTCTCCAGCCATGTTACCTAAATTATTAGATGGGTAGCTTTGGTGTTTTGACTTTAAATAGCCGTTACCTTTCAATTCTCAAAAAGAACCTGGAGAAGTATAACTGATTAAGAGAAAGGTCTTACATGATAAAGTAACAAATGAGAAAAACCAAAGGTAGAGATGTCAGACATTTTCTTTCAGAAGTATGGAGCTCTGTGTCAATACAAATAATTCTTGGCTAAAGAAGCCTGAGCAAGAGCACAACACTATTTTAAAATTCAAACAGGGCTGGAGAGATGGCTCGGTGATTAACAATAATTGCTTACAAAGCCTGATGGCCCTGGTTGGATTCCCTAGTACCCACATAAAGCCAGATTCACAAAGTGCCACATGCATCTGGAGTTCGATTTTAAAAAATAATCATCATCATAATAATTCCTAGCTGGGCATGATGGTGCACACCTGTCACTTCAGCCTGGAGGTTGAGACTGTAGAATTGTGAGTTTAAGGCTAGCCTGCACAGCTTAGTGAGACTGTCTCAAGATTAAAGATTAGCTGAGATTCTGTCAAGAGAGGAGCCACCACAGTCATACCGTGGAGGATCCATATGGAACCCCACAGAGAATGTCAGGATGAACAAGGGACCCACAGCCACAGCCATTAAATCAACACAGGATAAGCCAGTGAGACAGAAACCAACGATTCTCGACACAAAGACCCCTAAGCTCACAACCTTAAAGCAGCCTTAACACTCATCCACCACGACTCAGGGAACTGAGCAGAAGAGGGGGCGGAAAGATTGTGAGAGCTGTGGTGGAGGAGACTATCCAGAGGTATGGCCAAGAGAACCTGGCTGAATACTAGGCTATCCATGGTCCCCTGTCACAAGGACTGAGCCAGACGACCCATGGAGGAGGATATCCAGCTGATTGGGGATGGGGAGGGGGGTATTGGGGAATTGGGGATAACAACTCATTGTTTGCCCACTAAATGTTACTCATTATGGACAATAAAAAAAAAAAGAACTGGGTTATAGTCGAGTGGTAGAGTGCTTGGCTTGCATTATGAGACCATGGGTTCAATATTGAATAACAAAAACAATTTATAATTTATAAAGTATATCCTCTTTAACTCTGGCAATTAGGTTCTGCAAACCCTCATGATAAGGGAAACATAGGTGATAAGAGATGTGTGAGACAAAAGAGGTAAGACAGACTGATGCTGTGAGTGAACCAATAGAAGCTTTTTAATATCTTAAACTTGTCTAAAATTATATATATATATATATATATATATATATATAATAAGGAATTCTGCAGTGATGTTTACTCATCTAAAAATGAATGCAAAATGAAAATAGAACTAATTTTCAAGTATCATTTTTGCTACCGGTCTTCCTACCACGACAGTTTTTATGAGATGCTTGTGAAGCTGTTTTGCTTAGTTGCAGGTAATATGTTTACTGTGGCATATGGTGGCTATTGATTTATAAAACTCTGTCCTAATTCTTTTGTGCTGTGCTTTATTGCACCACTGCTTTCTAGCTAGGATTCGACAATTTTATGTTCCCAGTGAGCAGCTGCACCCATGTGAGAGCTGGCAGGTGAATGTAGGCTGGGGAGCTATGAAGGTGGGCATGGCTAAGGAAGTAGATATAGGGGCCTTATTATCCATTCCCTTGATTTGTTGTATCTACTGTGGTGAGATGCACTGTAGCTGTGATAGTTCTCAAGCCAGATGTTGGAACAGCAGCTGCTTGATTCTCAGAGGGTGGTAGGACTATGCTCAGAGCTCACAAGGCATATGCTTCCTGGTTCCTCAATTTCCTTCTTGTGGCAAAAGTGACCATGATTTTGGTAGGTCAGTTCTGCGATGTTGCTTGCAGATTTATTCTCGAAAGTACTTCCCAGGAATTTCTATATTTTTTAAATAACTACTTCAGTAGATTAAATCTTTTCTGTAATTGAACCTTGATCTATATGTATACTGAAATGCATTGGTGTAATTTTTCTGGTTTATCTTTCTGATTTATGATTTGAAATTGTTGGCTTTCTCATTTCAAGTTGAGTAATCCATCCCAAAGGCACAGAGTAACTTGACTACCTGAGATGGAAAGATACTCAGGCAATCTTTATTTAATAAGTTCACTTACATTTCTGAAATTCTGTCATCTCAGACTCGGTTCCTTGGAGTATCTGCTCTGTTCATTATAACTCCAAGCCAGAACACTCTGAAGCTTTGCAGGATGCAGCTAATCATCTCTCTGCCCTTTCTCCATAAGGCTCAATTCCCAATGTGTAAGTAAGTAGGCAGAAGGAGTTTAAAAGCAAAATCATTCTCTGTGTTTTCACATCTTCCAATTTTGTTTTATAGAAACTTTATTTTGTGTAACTTGTCATGTTTTTTCCTTATAATTGCTTTTAATTGTTGCTCTTAAGACAATGTACTATATCTGGTATCCAATAATCTAGCATTCCAAATGGTACATGAAACCTTACAAAATATGTTTGGCAATTTCTTTTGTCTTTATTTTTCCTTTATATGGGCTTGTGAAAAAGGAAAAAAATAGGATACAGGATAGAGTAATAGTAGGAGCAAAAAGTTGAAACAAATATAAACAAATTCTTGTGGGACCCTGCTAGTGGGGCATGGAGGATGTAGGGTTTTGCTGAGTCTGGCAGGCTTCTAGGACTGTCTCCTCCTTATAAGGAAGTTGAGGCAAAGTCTGAGGGCCCCTATAAATCTTAGCAATCCTGAACACTCCAGCCCCCAGGCAGGCCACAGCTGTGCCCTGAGATAAGCAAGCAGTTCAAAGCCTAACTTAGTTCAGCTGCAATAACAAACCTAAACAATAAGGTTACATTTCCTCTGCTGACATCACAATTCTATACATGTCCGTGTATAGAGTCACGTAGCCCCCTCAATTTATGCAAAATAGGTATCCAAGGGATACTGGCCCCTACCAATCAAACTCATGAGATGCTCACAGATCTTGCTTCCTATGCTTCTACCTCTGACTTTTCTCTATATAAACAACTGCTATCTATACAATAAAATGAGAACTGCCCACTGTTGCGTTCTCCCAAGAGTCTCATCTCTCGTCGGCTCACAGCTATTCCAAGCCTCTGCTCACCCAGCCCCGTGGGCGAAC
This sequence comes from Zapus hudsonius, assembly GCA_004024765.1. Classification (NCBI taxonomy): domain Eukaryota; kingdom Metazoa; phylum Chordata; class Mammalia; order Rodentia; family Dipodidae; genus Zapus; species Zapus hudsonius. Next base: position 11,962 of record PVHP010011437.1, on the reverse strand, counting down.
AGGGAGTTGATGCATGCTGCAACTCCCTAACTAACCCACAGACCCAGAAATTCTTATTTTCATTTTTTTTTATTTTGTTACTGTGACATTAGTTTGGCTTTAGCACCAATTCCAACACACCAGCCTGGAAAAGCATGTGGACAGGCAGATTGCACTGTTGAGGAGTAAAGTCTATTGGTAAAAGGCTCACCTGTTATTTTCACTGATTGGGACAAATTAATCAATGATACCAAATGTAGTAGGACAAAAACACACCTTCAACCAGAAAGGGATTAAGAGATGGGATATTCTGAGGCAAGTATGAGTGACTATGGCCCCAGGGAAATAGAGCCATGTTCCAATGTGTTGACAGTGATGAAGATTTTTATAGTTTAAAAAAAAAAGAAAGAAAATGTCATAAATCAAGACACTCTCCAAATACCTTTATACCAGAAACATCTGGTAGGTAATGGAGAACTGTATGCTGAAGGCCTCAGATACTATCTGATGATATTTTTAACTCTTAGGTTGGTGAAAGCTAGGGGACTACATTCCAAAAGGATTTACTTAATAGTCACAGGACGTTAGACCAGACACAGAGGTGGACAAAAAAAAATGCTCATTAAGGGGGTTAAAAAAGCACAAGCTATTTTGGCTCTGCAGCATTCCAACTTCCTCCCCATTGAAATTTTAATCAGTCAATTAGCCTAGTAGGATGATTGAAGTAGGTACAGATGCTTTCCATGAACTTTAGTTCACAGTATATGACCTTGGACAGCCTAGGTAAGATAATATCTTACCTTTGTCAACTACATTCTTATTTCTCAAAATTGCTGAGGTAAATTAAGGAGTGACATTTGCAAAACATTATAGGTCTCTTCTAAGAAAGTATAAATCTCTCTAATAACAAAACTATTGTTGTCATAAATCTTAGTGTAGATTTGACACAGGTATGAAAATTTTCACTTCTTTCAGATTGGAGGTTTCAGTGTATAATGTATCCGTCAGAGTAATAGAATACTGACAATTTCATGATGAAATATGTAAGTGTGTATGTATGCATTTGTGTGTATGTGTATATATACGTTCTTTTGGACATGATCCTAAAGCAAGTGGGGAGTGGCCAACAACCAAATCAAGAAAAATAGAACATTTAACAAAATTTGAATGCCATTCAAAATGGGACCAAAGTTGTTAAACAGTGTATGGATTAATAAAAGAGAATACAAACTTGCTATGTAAAAAAAAAAAGAACATCTATTTTAAAACAAATATAAAAATTGTTCAAATGAGGACAGGAAAGATGGTTCATCAGTTAAGGCACTTGCCTACAAAAACCTAACAACCTGAGTTAGATTTCCCAGTACCCACGTAAAATCAGATGCACAAAGTGGTGAATGCATCTGGAGTTTGTTTGCAGTGGCTAGAGAACCTGGTACACTCATTCTCTCTCTGTATTTCTATTTCTTTCTGCTTACAAATAAATAAAGAAAAATATTTTTAATTGGTCAAATGATATTGAATATTCCCAAATGGGTCAAGTTGATGTTCATTATAAGTAATTATTAAGTTACATGTATTGCAAAACAAATTTCAGATTCATAATTTTTGAGCAAACTAATAAAGTTATTCCCAATGTATATGGAAGGAGAAGTCAACCTTAGAAAATTAAAGTAAATTGGAAATAGATATCAATTATCAAAGGGCAGCAAAAAGCCTAGTAGTAAAAATAGTTGGTGCACTTTATAAGGAGATGAAAATAGATTTAAAAATCAGAATAAAAGTTTATTGAGAGAATCACACACACACACTATTGAGTAGTGGGAAAAGATAGATTCTTCAGAACATTGGTCTTTATCTCTTTATGTTTTAATTAAGTCCAAATGTGAAAAATAATATAGGTGTCATAGAATATAGTATTGTATGATTTGACAAGCCAAAGATCCTCTTCCTTTTTTCATATTAAACTGAAAAAGTTATACTGAAGGATTATAATTAGGGAGAAAACTCGTACTCATTGGAGCTACAAGTATCAGATTTGCACTAGTGGGGCTGTGGGAGCAGGGGACTGCCCTGCACTGCTGGTGACATGGAGCCTGGTGGAGTACTGCTGGGGACCCCTGTGGCCAAAGTGAGCTGCAAGCCACAGAACTTTCCTCAGGAACTAACAACAGGCCTCCTGGATGCATAGGAAGAAGGGGAAGCAGACATACATCTACAGAGACATGGAACTGTGGCACTTTTCTGAGGTAGTGGAGAGTTAGAGGTAGAAATTTTAGTTATTTGGCAGGTACCTAAGTAAAACGTGGTAGAAAAAAACCTGCTGAAATTTTATGGAGCATTGCAACAACAAAGTTAATTTAGTGAACATGGAAAAAACAAAACCAAACCTTCAAAGCTAGGAGCATGGGAGATGGTCCAGTTAGTATGGTGTTTACAAACCAAGCAGCAGGGCCTGAGTTTGGATCCCTAACACCTACATAAGTGCAGGGCATGGTGACACTTGTATGTATTCCCAAGGTTCAGCAGTCAGGCAGGCGTGCTGGATGCCTAGAGAAGCGGAATCAGTGAGCTCTGTATTTACGAGAGAACTTGTCACAATGAAAAATAAGATGAACAATGATAGAGGAAGGCACCCAACATCGATCTGTGGTCTCCACATAAAAGTACAAAAAAAAAAAAAAAACCCATATCCACACACATGCATGGTCACAACGCACACACATACACACACGTTAAAAAAATAAATGGGGGCAGTGCTGAATGAATTAAGAAAATAACAGGCAATAAGACTCAAAACACAATTCCATTTGTAGCTATTAAAATATACATATGTATGCATGAAGCAATACATTTAAAACATGCTTGGGTTAATGCTTTCTAACTGGTGTATAGGAAATGAGCCGAAGGTCTGGGAACATGAACGAATGAAGGGAGGGAGGCAGAAGGGAAGGGAGAGGAAGCAAACTGAAACAATGTATAGACTGGCATGACAGTGTACATGGGGTCTCTTGATCTGTGCCTAGGAAGTCCAGACAAAGCACAATGATAGAGGACATTGGTCACTGTGTTCCTTCCTTTGGGCTTTCCTTAACTATTTTCCCCAAGGTAATATCATAATCCAGGAGCTCCGGTGGTACTACTGACCTGAGGAGATGACAGAGGGGAAAAGGAATCTTCCTCCTGACAGATCTTACTTCTAACCCTGATTCTGTAAAGACCATTCACTTCAGAGCCTTGTTAACCTCTCTTCGAGTAGGAGATAGATGAGTGAGAGACAATGAAAAGACACAGAAAATTGACATATTCATTTGCTAAAGTATAGATGCTTTTTCCTGGCCAAGTGGTCCTGGAGCCAGCACTAAGGATAGTCAAAGAAGGGGTGTGGCCCTAGGGCTAGAAATTATATTCAGGTCTCACAATGATAAAAAGACATTTCAATACTTCATGTCACTGTCCTGTGTTATAATATACACATATCTATATCATCTATGTCTATCTATATTATCTATACCTATATATGTATCTAATCTATACCTATATCATCAATAATCTATATCTATGTTTATATGTGCTGCAGAAAGAAAGGAATTTTGCTACTGAAGGGTCATCCAGAAAGTTCTTTTGAAAATAAACCTCATAAGCACATCTCCAGGCTGTTTATTTACAGCTCTGCAGCTATCAATAACAAAGACAATTAAATTAGCTGGGTCAAAAGCCCATTTGAACTAAAGAACTCCATTATAAAATTAAGGTTTGTGGAACGTGCCCCTCACCAGCCCTTCTCACAGGAAATTGATGGAGAGGCTTTGTGGGTTTGTTAAAATTCTAACAGGATTAATAGCTTTGATGTTAGAGAATATTACCCACAGAGTGCAACAGTTTAAAATCCTTCACCCATGTAAATGAGGACTGGTTTCATCGTTTATTTTGGGCATTGTGTTGTGGGTTTTTGTTTAAGCAGTAGAATGTTGCTGGGGTGGGGAAGAGAACAGTCCCCCAGAGTCTTACTCTGGCTTACCGTGTGGTATATAATTTGCTCTGTCAAAGCTTCACCAGTCAATAAGTCAAGATGCGGCTTTCGCAGCGTCTCTGAATAAACACTGGATTTCTTCATTAACTGATCAAATACAGAGTTCAAATAGAACTGCAGAGAGGTTTTGTGTGGGGAAAAATAATAGACTGCAACAAATATTTCTGGGTTTTAGAAGCCACCCTAAGTACTGAAGTTAGCAAGTTATTTTCTTTGTCACCCTTGGCGCACACTGGCAAACTCACAGTGGAGCCTGCATTTCATTAGACCTCTGTTCAACTCAAGAGGAGAAAATGTGCCCCTTGGGCCCAGTAGTCCTCAATGTAGCTTGACAAGAGCATTCCAGCCTGTGGTTCTGCTTCTCTTAGGTTGATGGTGTGGTACCTCCTATGGATTCCTTCCTTCCCTCCATCCTCCCTATCCCTCCCCCAACTTCCTTTCTTAATTTCTCTCAGCTAATGCAGCTGTTTGTTGATAGATATTTTCTTTTACTAACAATTTGAATTCCCAATGAATTGAATATTTGTCTCAACCCAGATCTCCTTTTTTAATAATTGACTATTTATCTCCAACCCATATCTCCGTTTTGATACTAACTTAGTATTTCCGCTGTCTTTTGGAATCTGTACCCAACAATCTGGTAGATAACAGTTCTGATATTGGTCATATCATCAGTCTCCTGATATGTGTCTCCGTTTTATATTCATTCTCACTCATTTTCTTCCCACAACTATCCTAATCTGGGTCATGGGAGGTCACCTAGAACTTTCACTTTCTCACAACCTTCCTCACACAGCCCATCTCCATAAAGTCAGGTGACCTCACTTCCACCAGCCTGTGACAGCTATCAACTCAGACACAATCCCTTGCCTTACATTGTGGCTGGAATCAGACATCCCCCATAAACTGCTTCAAATGCTTGGTCCCAGATAGGAGCAGTTTGGGAGGTGGCTTGCTGATGTGGGAGGAGGAGGAGGAGGTGTGTTGCTGGGGGCAGGTTTTGCTGGTTTATTATTATTATTATTATTATTATTATTATTATTAATTTATTTACTTTTTATTGTCCATAATGAGTTACATTATTTAGTAGGCAAACGATGAGTTGTTATCCCCAATTCCCCAATTCCCCCCCCTCCCCATCCCCAATCAGCTGGATATACTCCTCCGTGGGCCATCTGGATCAGTCTTTGGGGCAGGGGACAATGGATAGCCTAGTACTCAGCCTGGTTCTCCTGGCCCAAGTGTGTCATTACCGAGGGGTGCCATGCCTCTGGATAGTCTCCTCCACCACGGCTCTCACAATCTTTCCACCCCCTCTTCCGCTCATTTCCCTGAGTCGTGGTGGGTGAGTATTAAGGCTGTTTTATTGTTGAGATCTTAGGGGTCTCTGAACAAGTGACTCAGGGCCACAGCCAATCAGCCAACAAAGGATAAACCAAGGAGACAGATACCAATGATTTTTGACAAACCCTAATCCAGAGGTTTTGCTGTTTTATTACCAACTCTCCCTTGCCAGAGTTTGGCTCACACCGTGGCTGCCCTTGTCTACCTGCTACTGCAGAGGTGATACCCAGTCTCCCCATTCCAAGCTTTCCCCTGACAGAGACCAAAAGCCAAAATAAAACCTTTCCTCTCTTCAGCTGCTTTTGGCCAGGAACTTTGTCCCAGCAATGAGAAGGTTCCTTATCTTTCAAAAAGCCAACACAGTGATGTCATAGTGGTTGGGGGATAAAAGAAGATATCCCATGAAAAATAAATCAGCTGGTACCTGGCATACAGTAATAATTTATAAATGTGAGCTTGTTTTATTTTCTTCCAATTGTCTTTTAAATGTTTTCTCCACTTGGTTCTGTGTCAGCTCTGCTATTGTGTTAGGTTTTTATCATCCTTCACCAACAAGTAGCTTGTATCTGGACTAAAAACCACATGTCCATACAAACTCAAGTCTCTTCCATTAACTGCCTTACTTTCCACTGTTATCTCTCTAAAATCTGAATATATCATGTACTTCCAGAATTTTTAAGCATTTGCTATGCTGCTGTGAATTCAAACTAATGTAGAGATATTTTATAAAGGCCTATAAGGTCCAACACCCTGGCCCCTATGATTATCTGCCCCATGTCTCTTTTTCTCTCCAATTAATTGCGTGCTCCAGACAGACTCGGGTTATCCCACAATGTATTGTGTGTTTTTTATACTCTCCTTCCCCTTAGAACATCGTGCATAATCCAGCTCCATAACCATCCATTCCATAAAGCCTTCTTCAACTTCCCTATGGAAAGTCAGCCATGCTCGTTAGATATTGCTAAAACCTTGCATTAGCCTCTCTAACACCAGCCATAACACGAGGTTTGTTTCTAAGGTGGTTGCAAAGGCAGGTTGATACAAAGCAGAAGAAAGGATAGTTGGTTTTTCATTTAAGGATCCTGGTGTCCTGAGATCCTATTCTCACTTTCATTTAAAGTACTCAAAGATGAAACAATACACTAACAGCCCACGCAGTTTAAAAAAAAAAAACCAGCTATTTAAAAATCCCTATATCCTTATATTCTTCTTAGATTGCAATAGTTAAATCTCCCTCTCTAATAAGAATTGAGTCGACTTTATGTTACTTTCAACTTTCCAAAGCATTCCTGCTCACATTTCTCTTTCCTGACAACTCTCAGTGGCATACAGGACAAATATTATTATCTCTACTTTTCTGATGAAGAAATTGAGGCTGAGAGAGGTTAAATGATTTTTCAAGGTTACAGAGCTAGTGAATAGCAAATCCAAGAAACCACATCATCTGACTCATAATGTCCTTTCTTTCCAACTTATTTTTCCTCAGACTGCCAACATAAACCGTTCTTCTGCTGCCTTGTTAGGACATTCATAAGCATTGCACATCTTTCTAAAGATTTTGCTAAAACTTTCAGATAGCCTTTTTATAAAATACATATACATTTTAAAATTTGATTTCTATTTAAAATTGGTAAAATAAAAAAGCCTGTTTATTATAAGAAATTTGGGGAATGGAAGTTCTTTAAAAGTAAAATATAGAACACAATTTTGTCATGTAGTCACAAACACTATTAATATTTTGGTTAAATTCCTTTCAGGCTTTTTCTATAATTAATTCATTTAATTTGTTTGCTTTACATTATTGGGACAATAATTTTGCTCACCATTTTATCTTTCTTTCTTCATGTATCTTATCAAAAATATCTGTGTTTTCAGGAACATAGAATTATAATATTATTAAAATATAAAAATATTATACTAGAGTTTTAGCACTTAATCCATAATCACCTATTTTGAATCATTTTATGTGACTAGTACCTTTTGATTATTGTAGTTCTTTATATTTTTTAAAGCAAACACAAGTTAATTCAAAGTGAATGTAAGAGGTAAAGAAACACAGACTCCTCGTGACAGCAGTGGATCCAGAACTAGAATCCTGATGACTATATTTCCCTTAACACTGAATACTAGGGCTCCAAATAAGGATTTGATAAGTGGACTTCCTTTCATTTTTAGCTACATATTATGGTAACAAAATTCAAACCTGTGGTCACTGAACATAACAGTGTTCTACAAAGGCCAGAGCTTTTTTTTACAGAGTATTGAAACATCCCAGGTGGAGTAAATCAAATCATCATGAAACCTTCAACTGTTTGACCCACTAAGAGACAGCAACACACAATGTTAGAAGGAACTACTGTGGTTCTGGGAGAACGGGAAAGATAGAGCTCAGGTTTCAGTGCAGACTTCCCTGAATCATCCCCTTCCTATAATTCCCAGGATACTTCATTATGGCTTTCTTATTACTAAATAAAGCATTTATTTAAGGGCCTTATCTCTCTTCAGTAAGTATTCTGATACTATTTCAAATTCTTAAAAAGCCCTATGGAAGAGATATGAAGTTATTCACAGAATATCAGACTGTAAATGGATTTATGGGATTACCAGAATGTTGAACCAAAGGTAGATGGCTGGGATTTGGATCTCATGTTTTCAATTACTCCAGTTTGGCCTGAAACTGCTTTCTATTGTTCCTTCCTTTCCTTTTCTTCCTTCCTTCCTTCCTTCCTTCCTTCCTTCCTTCCTTCCTTCCTTCCTTTCTTTCTTTCTTTCTTCCTTTCTCTCTTTATTTCCTTTGTTACAAAAAATTTTACTAAAATACTGGAAAAGTTACACGAGAGAATTGATGAACTTTAAATATCAGAACAGCAGCATTATTGTTTTTATTTTTATTTTAAAGGTAGGATCTTGCCCAGGCTGACCTAGAATTCTTTATGTAACATCAGGTTGGCCTCAAACTGGATATGTTATAGGAGAGAATTAGTGAACTTTAGATAACTAATAGTTGCATTATGGTCCCATTTGTTAAGGTGGATTATTCCTGAAGTTGTCATATTCATATGAAGTGGAGTGAAACCCTAAGATGAACACAGAGAAGATTATATTTAAGGACAATAAAACAGGCATAATCCTAAACTTAGAATGATTGAACATATTTTATAGATCTAATATCTGTGAAAGTTTATAATTAGCAAATCAGAGTTTAAAGAAATAACCTATAAAATGTTAACACTGAAGGTATTGATCTGTAAACTATTAACTTTTTAAAAACCATCAAGAGAGAGAAATCTAAATAATTAGTATATAATAGAAAATGCAAAGAAAATACATGGCACAGCATAGTTGATGATGAAGAGTAATTTATCAGATGAGAGTCAACAGATAATTACATAGGGAACCACCAAGGAGCAAAATGACATAGCCACAACCATCTGAGAGGGATTTCTTAATCTCCATTGCCTGAAGAGTCTATTCTGTAAACTATTGATAAAATGATTGTGAGAATGAAAAGTATCTAGGCTACTAAGTTGTGAAGAAGAATTAGTTAAAATTAGCCTTATTTGCTCATTTTATAGAAACAGGTATTGGTGAGCAGAATTAAAAACCCCTTTTAATATTCAACCAAACTTAAAAGAAATATTGACTGTACATTTTATAGACATTCCCAACTTGAAGTGGGAGAAAATTACTGTGATATAGCTTAGCAAAGTTTTGCTTTCCATTTTTAAAATTTGATATCTTCAAATGAAGTTCTTCTTTGAATTTTCAAACCCTTGTGTATTACAGAGGAAATTAAATCAATAAATTTTAGACTCACTTGCCCTTAACTCATCAAACCATCATTAGAGTTATTTGATGTCTTGGGAAATCTTACATGCTTCTGTGAAGGTGTACATATCTTCTCCTTTTAAATGAGAGGAATCCAACCTTTTGACATTGAGATACAATGCCATCATTTCCAAGTTTGCTGGGCCATATTCGTAGCTATCCTGGGACACATGCAACTTTTGGTCTGCTGTTTGGACATTTCCAGACAGCCATAAGTAGCAAAAGATATCAATGGAGCCTGTTCTGAGTAATCCACATTTCCTCAGTGTGACGTTGTAATAGAGCCCAATCAGCTCAGCAGAACTTCACATTCTTTAGTATTTATGGAGCATCTACTGGGTACCTGGTCCTTCTTTAGCCAAAGGCAAGCATGAGCTGCTTTATTCTATTTCGCATTGATCATCATAGGAATCCTGTGAGTCATCACCGACACTTTTCCAGCTGCCAGATGTGGATTTCGAAAGGACAAGTAAGATAGAGGGGTTCATCAGAGACCAGACTTTCCCATGAGCTTTCTTTCTGACTCCTCCAGCTAATTTCTTCATATTTGGTATTAACAGTCATACTAGTTGTCAACTAGTTCTTCCACCTGGGTTTGACCTGTTTTAAAGCACTGTTCAATAATGACATTGCTGAGGCCTCAGACTTCCTGGTTTTCCAGCTTGGATATAAATATTTCAGACAGAATGCATACTACTAAATACAGTACCCAAGCCACTGCAGTAGCTCTAGAAAGAAAAATCAGCAATGATGCAAGACACAGAAGCATGACAAGTAGCAAAAAGGAAAATATTAGGAGGACGACTGACTTGTATTCCAGATAACAGTGAGCACGCAGTCTCACAGCTCACTTCTCTGTGCTTGAATCTGCAGGACCCACCATTCTAAAGATGTGATGAATTAAGAGACACTTAGTTTTGCAAATGGTGTGAGTACCCCAGGGAAATGTGGTCTAGGAAATGTCAGTACTCATATATATGTACCTGGAATTATTTTATATGCATTTGAAACCTTATTAAGACTCAGTTTCCTCAACTGTGAAATTGGGATCTAACTCATTGGACCTGCCTGAGAATTAAATGGCTTTTTGTATACAATTCATTTAGACCTTATTAATTATTCTGTTAGTGTTGGTATGATATTTTATTTATCTTAGAGTAATAGTATGCCTAAGAAAGGAGATATTGGAGGAAGAATATAGTTGAGTCATACTGATAGAAAGGAACAGAGAGACAGAGATAGAGAGAGAGTGTGTTCATGTGTACATAGAAAGATACCTGTTTCTTGAAATTTTACTTTCTAAGTTGGGGACAGGAAGATGCAGTTAATTTCTTATGAGGAGAACATAAAAAACTATAAATAAATAAATGTATGCATGCATAAATAACTGGAATTAAAATGCTGGGATGTCAGGAATTCTGATTAGCTGTCGCATTCTGGCTGAGGTTGGCCTTTCAACCTGCCTGCTGCTAGGAAACCAATCTCTGCTCACAGTGAATTAAAACATCAAGAAAGAGGCAGAGCTCAAACAGGCAGTTCCTGGTGGGACCATGCTCAAAACCTATCATAAATAAATAAGAACATCTCCTTTAAAGACTTTGGAATGAACAGCACAACATACCCCAAAAGAAAGGAAGTATCTGCTATCTCTGGGGGCAAATGCAAGCTCATGGTGGCAAAAAAGAACCTTTCTGATTAGAGAGAAGGCTTGGGAGGGGGACATTGACTCTCATCTGGGCTTTTTGTTTCTTATACGCTTCTTTTCAAAGAGAGAAAGAGGGAGAGAAAGAGGATGATCAGCACTTTGATAATCTATAGAAGATAACAAGCCACTCACGGATTTAATGAATTATGGATTTAAAGTAACCAGAGTTGTAAAGGGATAAAACAGAGATACCCAAACAAGCTGTGGCTTTGTTATAAGCCATGGTAAAACACAAGCATTTAGCCCTTTTTACTAAGGATTTTTATGTTCTTCAGAAGGCACATTTTTGTTGTTGTTTTCTTATGCCTTTGCATATATCATGTATATACACACTAGATATATTACTCAAGTATGAAAACATTTACAAAGATTCTGATTTATCAAATTACTAAATATTACACATAAACCTACAAAAAATGAAAAAAAAATCAAATTGGGGACTGGGGAAATAGCTTAGTCATTAGATCACTTACCTCATAAGCATGAGGACCTGTTTGATTTTCAGAACATTCTTAAAAATGCCAGGATTGGGCCAAAACCTATGGCTAGGGACATAGACTCATAAGGGGAATCTACATCTGTTGTTATGCTAAACAGAAAGCATGTCAAACTGCCTTCAAAATACCTGTACTTTTCCCCATAGGCTGGTATTGCTTAACCCCTTGTTCACAAAAGTTTCTCATTAAAATGGGCAGTGCTTGATGCAGACATACATAGCTGGCAAAATTGTTGAAAATGTGTGACCATTGTATGCTCAGCTTCAAACAGTACATCTACCCCCTCACCACTCCAAGGCTAAGAAAACTTGGTCAAAGAAAGGACAGGAAGAATGTTAGAGTAGAAGGAACCAGAAGATGGCTGCAAAACTCTGGTTTTTTGGTTTTTTTTTAAGATTGAATTTCCCCTGGATCTTTAAGCTTGAAATTAATCCCTTCCTCCCATAAACTGTGTCTGTTTGGAAGTTCATCCCAGCAACATTGGAACTGTCTACAACAATATGCAAGGTTCCTTGCATATCTGATAATGGGTTTTGAAACCCCAACTTTTGGGCTCTTATCTATTTTAACAAGAAG
>PVHP010011436.1:0-45168 GCA_004024765.1 Zapus hudsonius | reverse complement strand
ATTGTAAGAAGTCCAACCCTTTCTTTGGCTCTTATAATCTTTCCACCACCTCTTCTACAATGTGCCCTGAGCCTCAGAAGGTGTGACAGAGATGTCTCAGTGCTGAAAACTCCAATGTCACTTCTTCTCAGCATTATGGGGTTTTTTGAGTCATCCCAGTGGTCACTGCCATTTGAAAAGAGAAGCTTCTCTAACCAAAAGTGAGAATACCATTAATATATGGGTATGCACATTGAAACAGTGCTTATAAGGCAGTTTGGTTGCCATAAGATATTCATTTAGCCAGACAACAGCAAGCATTAATCCCCTAGGGCTCATGACCTCCCCCACCATAGACTTTGAGGAGGTTTTAAGTGCCAGGCATGTATTATCTCCCATGGAGCTGGCCTCTAGTATTATGAGAGAGAGGTTGCTTTTCCCCTTAACAGACATATTGTTATTGTACCAGTTGACGCATTTGTTCTGGCTAGCCCATATTAAGGCTTGCAAGGTCCACTGCTGATTATTGCTTATGTTATTTACATTGATGACTTCTTTCTCTCATAGGGCTACACACAGTGTAGCTTTTTCTAGATTTCTGTCAGCTGGTCAGAGGGTAACCACCTTAGGAAACTTTAAAACATCTCTTCACCTCAGTTTATCATCTGTTAAAAGTAAAGATCCTGAGACATATACTAAGGAAATACTATGGAGAATAACACTGGTTACTGAAACATTAGCTCTATGCTTATAGGAATAATAGTCTGCACACAAGCAATTGGCAGTTACAGGTAATGTGATAATTGCTATGCAATGGCTTGGGGCTGTAAGTCTAAATGGAGTTGTGACGCACAGGAACAATTTAGATTGGCAAACATGGGAGCTGGTATTTGCAGAAAGAAGCAAACCCACCAGAGGGTAAAGTGTGAATTGAGGGTGATGAGTAATGTAATATGTAGACATCATGAGATCCAAGATTTGGAAGAGAAATTTGGGATGATAGGCTGATGTAGTCAGCCACATGCCTCTGGGATGAATCTTCAAACTAGGCACAATTTGGGGGAGGAAAGTATTTATTGAAATTACAGATTGAGGGGAAATTCCATAACAGCCAAAGGTCTGAGCAGAGAAAAAAACCCATCACCTACACCACACACAGAGAACAGGGAACAGGCAGGAGGGACAAGGAGAGAATTTCTTCCCCTTTATATAGCCTCAGGGTGGGGTTTTTCAACCCTTCCCCAGACTTAATGGCTTCCTCAGTCTCCGGAATTTCCTTCCTGCACTGCTCACACAGGAAAGGATGTTTACTTTCAGCTTATTTGAGCTTCTTTACATCCTGCCCCTTGCTGAGAGGCTGCCTTCCTGTAAACATCCTCAGAGACCCACCCAAGATAATTAAAAAGATCAAGTTGACAACAAAACCTAACCATCACAGTTGAGATGAAAATGAGGACACACTCTGAATAACATGCCAGGTTACTTAAGGACTACAGCCTGTGGACAAGAGAATGTTTTGGAGGGTTGCTACAGTGTGAATAGCCCTATGTCTTAGAAATATTTTATGTGGTCTGGAGAGATGCCTCAGTGGTTTTGGTGCTTGCCTACAAAGCCTAAGGGTTCAATTCCCCAGTACCGACTTAATAGCCAGATGCATAAAGTGGTGTATGCATCTGGAGTTCCTTTGCAGCAGCTAGAGGGTTCTAGTATACCTATTCTCTCTCTTTCTCTCACTATCTCTCTGTCTCTCTCTGCTTTATTTTCTTTAACAAAACAAGCTTCGTCTCTTGCATCATTGACCTTGACTTCATGACAACGTCTTTTAAGAGAATCTCAGTTTTCTTGTCATATTTGACTGACACCTTGATACTATTTTCAGTGAGAGTGACATTTCACCAATAAACATGGTTCGTGAAGACAGGAAATGTGTCATTGATTTCTCATCTCTACCAATAACAGGGACAAAGAACTTGTTCACAAACAGAGAGAGACTGGATTCATATAAATGTGGCTTGTGGAATGAGGCAGTGGGTTTAAAGGAATAGGCAGCCTGAGGAGGGGGAGTTAGACAAATACTATCTCAATAGCAATATGTAGAAGGAAGTTGATGCCAGGATGTTGCGTGAAGATTCCTTGAACAAGTTTACATACTTGTCACCATAGACCCAATAAAAAGTGATATTGAAACACAAGTCTTTTAAGTCTTAGGAAGAAAAAAAAATTTAAGGCAAAGTGATAATGGTTTTACTTTTTATGTCCAGCTGTCTATCATATTATTATCTATCACATACATTTCTTACAGATTTAATGAAATAATACACAACCAATATATCTTCAAAGAATACAAATTAGGAAAAAAAGGTGTGTTGATTCTTATTACCACATTCCTTCCATAAACTCCATTGGAAATGCATAAGAATAATAATGGATTTGCTCTTCTAAAAAGATGGAAAATCTTTACAATTCTTAGTCTAGCTTGGAAAGAAAAGTAGAAAGCTAGATTTAATGTACTATTTGTTAGACTATATCACAGATTTTAAAGCCTGGGTACAGACTAGACTTTTAAAATACCTATGCTCTGGTGCAGCCTCCAGTTTCCAGTGGGAATCACCTGGTGTATTCTAGAAAGCTTTCCAGGCGATTCTAATGACAGTTGGTGTTGCAAACTGGTACATGCAGGATACTCCATACCATGTATTACACTATTCTTTAGGTGTTTGTTTAAAAGAAGAAAATAAGGCTGTTATAGCAGCAAGAAGCTTGTCAAGGTCTGAGATGTTTTTTTGAGGGAATTTTGAAGGAAGTTTCACAATGGTTTGTACAACACTACAAAAGGTTACATTTACAGGTGCTGACTTGGTAGTTAAATGACTGGAATTTCACTTCTGCTATTTACTGGCTTTGTGTTTTGGGAAAGTATTCCTATCTGTCAAAATGAAGATAAACATATCTACTCTAGGGAAGAGATATCTGTGAGGTTGGACATGAGTGTTAGATGGACTCAGGTTCCTAAATCACCCACCATATAGCTGCTGTTAAGTAATTAACATATTTCTTTATTCAGATGCCAGCATGTTAAACCAATATCCTTTACAGAAATCACTTCTGTAATCCTGAAACGAAAAGTAATCCTAGAATCAGCACTGAAAATTATTAACAGATTTGAGTACAAAAAAATGTTGCTATAAGAACAAAAAATTACAGCTGAAATCAAGCCATCATTTTTATGATATATGCAATTATTTCAAAGCAAACCGAGTCACTTACATATTCCTAAAACACAACATTTTGGTCTAGACTGAATTGTGTATAGACAAGAAGGTAAAAAAAAATCTTAGTTCAAAAATATTAGAATATTTTATTTCAAACTAAGATGTTTAAATGAAACCACACTAAATGAAATGCTGAAAAATGATCTTCCATCTGATATTTGCAAGTAGAGTAGTTTTGGAAAGAAGAAAGAAAGAAAGAAAGAAAAAGAAAGAAAGAAAGAAAGAAAGAAAGAAAGAAAGAAAGAAAGAAAGAAAGAAAGAAAGAAAGAAAGAAAGAAAGAAAGAAAGAAAGAAAGAAAGAAAGAAAGAAAGGAAGGAAGGAAGGAAGGAAGGAAGGAAGGAAGGAAGGAAGAAAGGAGGGAGGGAGGGAGGGAGGGAGGGAGGAAGGAAGGAAGGAAGGAAGGAAGGAAGGAAGGAAAGAAAGAAAGAAAGGAAGAAAGAAAGAAAATCCTAAAGTGTAACTTTTTCAAAGAACACATATTATCACCCTCCTTCTACAAACTAGATCCCAAGCAGCTAGGTTCAACATTATTAAAGCTCTCAGTCACACATAGCCTAGAACTTGAACCCATCACACTACACAGATGGTTTTGGTGTCTACAGAATCCCTCCTGGGTCACAGTTGTCTGAAAGTTACAGCCAGAGTGGGAGGTGCAGTACCCTTTTCACCAGCCTGGAAAAGTGTTTGCTCACAGACTACTCTCTCTGTAAGACAGATCTGTTTGCTCCAGTGTTCCCCTACGCGATGCCTCACTCGGGAGTACTTGCAGAGAGAGCGCCTGGAGGGATCAACACAGTTTTCCAAAGCAAACACAACACAAGTGCTGTTCCCCAGTTCTACACTCGGCAGCTGTAATAGGAAATGTGTAGCAGCAGCCCCTAATGGCATTCAAATCATGTCCTAACAGTTCTCAAGTGTCAGGTGTTTCTCATTTCCCAGCTAGGGGAAGAGATATTCACTGCTGATTTCCTACACTGAGCAGCTTTGTAACTCCTGCAGAGCAGAGGCACACTGTGTTTCTGAGTCTCTATTATGTTAGATGAATGCCACAGTTAGAAGCCCAAAAGGACATGTGATCTGGTTGAGATTCTTTTTTCTTTCTTTCTTTTTTCTTTTTCCCCCAACCAGCCATTTCTAAACATTTCAGTGGCATGGATTTTATATGCATGTAAGGAACTGAAAATTCAGAGAGCTCAACGTTCAATTTCACATAAGACTGAGGACACCTATTTCTCTGTCTGGGTATAATTTAATACTTCTGCACACATTTTCATCTTATTGAAGGTTTACATTTTCAGAATGGCCTCTTGCGGTGCCCCAGATGGCTGCCTGTCAAACCCAAACATCAAACTAACTATAAATAGTGTGGCTTCTCATGGAACAATGAGGTTCACATTATACATGCTGAGGGAATTAAGATGCCTTTTGTTTATTTATCTCTTTGTTTCCTTTAAATGTCACTTGGACAAAGAATACAGCATGCTCTCAGAAAGCCAAAAAATCATGTTTGTTATACATATTGTATGAGTAATTTCAATTTAGCCCTAAAGGTTAGGTGTGAAGCTAAGTGTTTTGAGCAGGGAAGTCACTATTATATTATCTAAATATTTGGGCTTCAGTAAAATGTGAAATATTCTTTGACAAACATTATTTTCATTATATCTTATGCTGCATATTCAAGGCTATTTGTCGGTTGATCCAAATTTATTTATATTAACCTCATTAGGAGAATGCTCTGTAAACAAAATTCTTGATTTGCAAAATGACTTATGGTCTCTTTAGAGTCATTTATCTTAATTTCAAAAGGAACTTGAACTCCAGGGCAAAAGAAATTTTCCTTCCATGTTTAAATATTTCCTTTAATGTTAAGGGAACAGAAAAATCATTTATCTGAGAACAGCTATGTAATGGTATAGCCCTACTATTTTGAATTCATTTAAACACAAAGAAAGAGCGCATGTTCCTTCAAATGTTTTTCAAATAGGATTTGAAAAATTGTTCTCAAGTATGTAGAAAACAGCTATGTGCAGATACTGGGGCTAGCAACACTTTTAGATAAAAATTATTTAGTCAGAAGTAAATGAAGAACTTGGCTGACATTATTTTTTCTTCTATAACCAACTTCTCTCCTACAGTCCTTAATCTCTAGGCTTGTTTAAGCCGGATCCTGAGAAGCAGCCTTGAAATACATGTACAAAATAAATTAGAGCTCAGTTTGCAAATGGCAGCTATGTAGTGTCTACATTTCATAAACAGTTTCAGTCAAATGGTGAAACAGCAGAAAATTAGTATTTAATCTAGTTTAGCCATCTTTAGATAATTAAAGTCCATATTCTATGAAGAGACAAATAGTGACTGATAAGGATTAGAAGATAAACACTCGCTTGGCTAGGACTTTGAAGAAATATGGAAAAAAGTCCTCACCTGCTTCCTCCCCAGGCTCTCAGGAAGGAGAGCAGCTACAATGAGAAAGCATTTCCCTGATCTCTCAGCAAGTTAACTAACCTGTCCCTACTATTTCCTCACCCCTAAGCATAATAACATGCATAGCTTTGTTTGCCACCAGGTTATAAGGAATTGATATGGCATATGCAAATATTTGGGGAAAATATTATTATTCAGAATTAAATGCTTGCCTTGTGTTTGTGCTATAAACCACTGCAGAGTATATCAGAATATAGTCATCTGAATGTTATAGAGGAGTGAGATTTTTTTAAAGGAGGTAGCATGTGAATAAAATAATGTATTAGTCTTAAGAATATGGGTCAAAAGTAAACTGTTTGAGGGGGATCAATTTCTTTCAGCAGAACCTCTTCATAAGAAGGATGGCTGGGAAAATAGTCAGAGGTCCATGTGATTCCTTCGCAGGCAAGGGAAGAGAGGGATGGAGCTATTGCTGGGTCATCAGGAACCCGAGGCAAGAATTATTTGTGTTATGTATAAGAATATCTGTATTGCCTTTACCCATTAAATGCATATTAAAATAGTGTAGCACCATTTCAATTCCTAGTACCACCACTACCAAAATTCTCACAATGCTTTCCAAGAAGAGCCTCACCAGCTCTATGAATTAAGTCTAGAGTATGTTGGAGATAACTGGACAAGATAACTAGGAGACACAGGAGCAATTGCTCCAGGGCATAAGAAATCTGTGTTAGGAGATGTGGAAGTCTTTTATTTCACACCGTGTACTTTTTACTTTTCAGAAGCAGAGAGAGATGAAGGCTCACGTCTAGTCCTTTCTATTTTATGTAGTTCAGGACATCTACTCTATGGAATGAACGGTGTTTCCCATATTTGGGAGGAGTTGTCTTGCCTTAAAATAACTTAACTTAGAAAATTCCTCAAGGATATGGCCAGAGATTTGTTTTGATGGTGATTCTAATTCCTGTCAAATTGGCAATGGATATATTCCCATGACACCCTCTCAGACTAGTGGTACCTCCATTGCTGCCACAGAGCTTGCACCTTTTACTTTGTAGCATTTATACTGTGTGGCAGGTATTTTCAGAAATTGGACAGCCTGAATTATGAACTCATGTGCTTGTTTCATTGTTTGAAGACTTCCCCATCTCATGACAGTAGGCAGCTTCTGAAAACTTTAGAAACTCAGTAGCTCAGCCTCCTTTGCAGTTCTGGCCACAGAGCCAGGATCTAAACATCAGAGACACATGCTTGGGAATTTGGTGAGCAGCTCATATAGGAGCAACCTCTCCTCTGGTGGTGACAGTTGTGTAAGGTCAGAATGCCAAAATTCCTGGGTCAGAAGTACCTACAAGGTATGCACTGAAGCATCCAGTCTTGTCCTGAGGCTGTGGCTAACTCAGCAAACCACTTCCATTGTGTTCAGGGCTTTGGCCTATATATTTAACCTTTCTCCTTGGACTTCAGTCCTATCAAGGTTACAAATAGACCCATGACATCCTTTAAGAAAACTCTTTCTGTTAACAAACTGATAGATTTTATGCTGGTGGTTAAGAGCTCTGAAGGATAGAGAGGTCTCAGCAAATATAGCATAACATAAATTTATAAGGACAATATTTAAATTGCTTCTAGTTCTTATTTACCAAGTGCTCCTACTTTCTGACATACTCTGGTTGTTCAATTTTAATTTATGAATGATTTATTTAGATGAATGATTTATTTTAATTTGTTTCTTTTAACAAGAGGAACAAGATGTAAAAAATGATGAATGCATTTTCTTTCAATTATTTAGAAAGTGATCTTTAATTGCTAATGTGAATATCAAGGCATTACACGGAATCACCTTCAAGCAAGACTTTTTATTGACATTTTATTTCCCAACATATATTGTTCACCTTGGAGAAAATAAATTGGTCTTTGTGTGTGTGTGTGTGTGTGTGTGTGTGTGTGTGTGAGAGAGAGAGAGAGAGAGAGAGAGAGAGAGAGAGAGAGAGATCATTCTGTGTTTTTGAAAGACGTGCATAATTTCAGATCTGTGTTATTTTTTCTTCTGATTATGTGGGTGAAAGAGCTATAATCAAGGGAACAGCAAGCTACACTGTTTAAAAAAACTAATAAAGAAGAAAATTTGGCTTAAGAGTTCAGATGACAAACTTTGAATTCAGAATATCATTTAACATATATAATACTAACTTTTGTCCAGAGATAGGTAATGGCTGTCAATTTGGGTGGGTGATCACCCATGCGAACATTCAGTGAATAATATTTCAGTTTTTATAGCTGTCCTGCAAGTGGTAATTAACAGTATACTATTGAAGAAACAGAGGGTTAGGAAGTAGAGAAACTTGCCTGAGGATATAGACTTAGAAGGTTATTAAGCCAGAATTGTAACATAGATTTATTTGAATCCATTTTCCCCCTGAACACACAGCCTTCCTGAGTTAGTGATATGAGTTTAGCCTTCTCTTCAGTGAAGCTCTTCCTTGGACATGAAAATAAGGCCAGGAGGGCCAGGGAATTTCCCTCGCAGTGAGCAGCATCTCACACACGAGATAGAAAATAATGAATGCTTAGCAGGAAAATGATATCTGCTTTTATTATTTTACTATTCAAATTAATTATGTGTGTTTACAGTGGCTGTTCCTATTTAGATGTTTCTTAAACTACTGATAAGAAAATAATTGAGAAATATAATGTACTACAGCACAAATACCTATCCCGTTATAGTTATTAGACCTAACAAATTGTAAAGCAGTAAATATTAGAATTATATACAAGGCAAAAGTAATTACTGGATAAATGTGGAAGAGGCACTTGTACTTCAAGTTAACTGAAAAGCAACAGCAGACAAAAGCAAATTACAAATCCTTTTCATGGAAAACCTTCTCTCCTGCGGTGATGTGAATACTTATCTTCTTCCCAACAGACCAAAGAACAATTACACCAAAAACCATTTGGTGAACCAATGAGTTTATTGAGGCCACTTAGGGAGCAGGGTGAGGGGTTGATTACAGGAGCAATAGATGACTCAATGGCAAAGAAGCACCCCCAGCATAGCTGATGGCTCACATAAGCTGCGTCTCTGGAACACACTGCGCATCCTGCAGGCAGCTCCAAGGGAGACTCTCTCTAAGCAACTGATTTCCCCTCTTTATAGCCTTAAGACCTGTTCTTGGAACCCTTTCTCAGACTTGTTGACTACCCAAGTCTCTCTCTGAAACTTTCTGCCTGCCTCACCCCCAAGAATGAACGGTTCACTTTCTTTTTTTAATTATTTTTACAATGAGTTGATATCCCCAATTCCCCAATGCCCCCCTCCCCATCCCCAATCAGCTGGATATCCTCCTCCATGGGCCGTCTGGATCAGTCCTTGTGACAGGGGACCATGGATAGCCTAGTACTCAGCCTGGTTCTCCTGTTGTTACTGAGGGGTGCCATGCCTCTGGATAATCTCCCCCACCACGTCTCTCACAATCTTTCCGCCCCCTCTTCCGCTCAGTTCCCTGAGTCGTGGTGGGTATTAAGGCTGCTTTAATGTTGTGAGCTTAGGGGTCTTTGTGTCAAAAATCGTTGGCTTCTGTCCCCCTGGCTTATCCTGTGTTGATTGAATGGTTGTGGCTGTGGGTCCCTTGTTCAACCTGTCATTCTCTGTGGGGCTCCATATGGTTCCTCCACGGTATGACTGTGGTGGCTCATCTCATGCGAGAATCTCAGCTATTGGCCTACAGTCAGTTGGTAGGATTAGATGGGCCACACCTCTCTCACTGCATCCTGAAAAATACAAACACAATCTCCATGGGAGAGTGAGATCAGTATAGGTTAACAAATATACACAAATCTGGATTACTTAGATTCTATTTTTAGTAGCCTGCCCGTCAATCGGTCCCATAGTGCATCTTTTCTTGGGAGCCCAAGAGTACAGGATCCTATGCATATCGCACTGATTCCCCAGTTCCAGTCACGGGCTTCCCCACACTAAGTGGAATATTTGGCCGAATTTAGAAACTGTTGATTGTCTCCCCCAGGCCCAGGCTCCTCCATTGCACTAGTGCTCCTTTCTTGGTTCACTGTTATCTCCCAACAGGAGGTGTGGTCAACCTACTCATGGCCGCAGTTTGTGTTTTATGCCAGTAGTCTCTGTTTACTCCAGTGTTGTTGATCAGCTTCCCCTGGCAGCATGTGCAATTCCTTCCAGCACTGTACTAACTACCATCTGTGGTATTCCAGACCTTGAAGGGTCTCTGGATGCTAATCGATGGCTTTCTGTGGTTTCTTTAGCAACAGGGTTTGGCCTCAGGCCTGGGGAGGGCACTCAAGAGCTTTGACAGAATTCTGTCTTGTTTTTGGAACCTCATGGGTCACTTTGGTCAACAGCTCAGTGAGGGAAGGAACCGGTGGCTGGGACCAGGGGTTGTCAGACTGATCAATTATTCATAGGCTTAGACTCTCTAATTAACATAACCTTGGGGACTGGTTTGTGATCTTTAAGTTACAGGTCTCCCAGAACTTGACTTCCTGAATCTGAGATACACTAATCTTACTTAAAGATTTTGGGTGATGTTAATAGAAAAAGAATAATATTGGGAAGAAATGACTTGTCTTAATTTAGAGATCCAGATTAATTTATCTATTTCAGGATTTACAAAAGAATTTAGAAAATCTGGGGCAAACCAGGCATGGTTGTACATGCCTATAATCCCAATACTCACAATGTAGTGACAGAGGAAACACAGTAAATTTGAGTCTACATGGCAAGACTATCTAAAAAAAATTTTTAAGGGGGTAGGAGGACTAAGGAGATGGTTCAGAAGGAAACAGGAGACAGGAGAATTGCCTGGAAGAAAAGAAAAAAGACCTAAGGTATATACAAAGGAGGAAACCAGAGATTATTCAAAATTGAAAATCTTCAGAGGAAGAGAAGTTAGCTGTTAGGAGATCTTAATAAATGACTTCAAGTATAGAAATCTTTAATAACAACTCTTCAGACCACTCATGAGGACAGAATGGGTTTGAATGGCAGAGAGAGAACAGCTGGTTTTGGACAAACAGCAGCCCTCCTCCTCAAGTGGACAACACTGGACAGTAGACATGAGTTCTGCTCCTGGCCCTCAAATGTGCTCCTGCTTCCTCAACCTCTAGGAATAATTCTACTATTTTCTACTATTTCAGACAACCTCAGTAATCTCCACTGTATATGCTGGACCCTTGGTTACAAGTCCTAATTTGAGGCTGGGCTTGGATATAGCTTCAGGGATATTTTGGCTCATGATGCCCATGATGGCATTGTTCATTCAGCAGCGAATGATGTTGTATCCTGCATTTCACCTGGTATTTGCTGTTCCCACTACAGTGGAAAAGTTTCTCACCAGCCCCACAAGGAACTATGCAGACTTACTTTCTGACAAGATCTTGCCACTCTTGTTACATTTTTTTCTTGAAACTAAGATGATTAACTCAGGAACACAAAAGTTCCAATGAAAAGATGGTTTATTGTCTTGTTTTCCTGGAAGATTTAATGCTTCTGAAAGTCAACTTCTTTTTCAGGATGGGGAGGAAGAATGTTGAGATGTTTTTAACTTGGACCAGTCACTGCATGCTTTACCATGCTCATTGGATAATCTTAATCTAAAACCTCAGAGCCTTCTCTTTCAGTCCTCTCGGGCTGTCAACTGTTCTGTTTTACATGCCCCCCAAAACGGCACACACAGTTTTGACTTCCAATATAAGATAACACTGATTGTGTAGTTTATATGGCTTTGCCAGTTTGAGAAAGCATTTTTCTTTTTTCTTGATTTATGATACACACTTTGAAAGATTAATGTGCAGCAACATTAGGTACATCCCACAATGAAATCTTGTGCACTCACCCTCATGACAAGGACTACAACTCCTCAGAAATGTCATTCATGCCTTTTGCTAGTCAGTCCCCCAGAGTTTATCACTTCTATGGCCATAGATTATTTTTGACTATTCTTAAACGTCATACACATGGTAAAGTAACATTTTATCTCCAGTATGTATAAAAGTTTTTTTTTTTATCAATCAGACCTAACACAAGATTTTTTCCTTCCCAAGAGCTCCCCCTCTACTGCTCAGTGATCTCACACTGCTTATTGTGTGTTAGATACCTAATTGGAATGAGAATTACAGTCAAAAAATTAAAAATGAGAGTCACATACAGACATCAAGAACTTATTTTTCCAGAGCTGCAATACTGCCACTCTTGTTCCTAAGCAATTTCTAACCAAATCAGAGCAATGCCACTATGGCCTAACTTCTGGCTTCAAGTTCTATCTCTTCCTCCTAGATGTATGGCCTTCCTCATGCAGTCTTAACCTTTCACTGCTTCTCCATTTTCTTCTCCATGCTCTGTCCTGGGAAGCTAACCTTCATGCAAGATGTGTGCTCTGATGTCTTGTTAGGTAGGCCAGCACATCTCATTTGGATGGTTGACAATGGGGGAGAGAGTAAGATGGGCATAGTGATCCTTCTTCCTCCCAAGGATGTACCTGCAGCTTGATGGCAGGGTCGGGGGGGGGGCAGGTTGCCAACAGGTTGCTAGGTCCATTGTCATAGTCAGCTTGAGCTTCACTGGGATGAATCTCCAAACCAGGCACAGTAATGGGATGAAAGGATTTATTGAAGATACAGATTAGATTATGTACAGAAACTTACATAATGGTGAAAGAGGCTGACCCCCTTTCATAAGTCCAAGCAGTGAGAGCAACCCATCACCAACCACATACACACCAACAAAGCAAGCAGGGGAGAGAGCAAGATTTTCTCCCCCTTTATATAGCCTTAGGGTGGGTCTTGTCACCCTTTCCCTGACTTGATGACTCCCAGAGTCCCTTTCTGCATTGCCCTCCCAGGAAATAAAGTTTGTTTTTAGCTTTCCTGAGCCTGCTTACATTCTGCCCCCTATTGAGAGAGTTACTTTCTGTAAACAACCTCAGAGACCCACCCAAAATTACTAACAAGGTCAAGTTGACAACAAAACTTAACCATATGACATTGTTAGAAAAGAGATGTGTTCATTGCTTGAGCCAAGCTGTTGGCTGTTATTGTCCTATGTCTGCCTGAATCACTGTCACCTAGTATAGAAGGTCATCCATCTAGGCTGACTCCACCCCTCAGAGGCAAAGCCTTCTGTGCTACCTGAAGAGTTGGGTTTTCTCCTGTTTGTTTTGTTTTTTGATACAATGGTAGTGGAGAAACAGTCCAGTCCCCACTGTTGCACTCAGCCTTGGGTGCCTAAAGCTGACATAGACCCTCCTCATTTCTCATAGGCACAGCAAGTCCTTTCAAACTTACCCACCATGCACTGTGCCTGATTCAGAAGCAGCTTTGATGCAGCTGTGCTTGCCCAACACCTAGCTTGTTGCATTGGTCCCAGACCATCATTCAAGCTCACTGTTAGCTCGCTAAAGGTGCTGCAACAAAACTGGGTATTTATAGTTCTGGAGATGGACCTAGGTGTCAGCAGCATGGGATTTTCTGAGCGCTCTATCCTGGCTTTGGGGATGGCTGCCTTCTCCTTGGGAATTCACGTGACCGTTTCAACATAACTTTCTATATCCAAAAGGTCTTCCTGTATATTTACCGATTATATTGAATTAAAGCTGGCCCACTGTCTTCATTTTATCTTAAGTACCTCTGTCTATGGTCACAACTGAAAAATTCACAAATTCACAAATGAATTTCAGGAGGTCACAACTCCTTCTGTAAATGGGCTTCTTTTTTTAGACATGGTACTTTCTGAGGTTAAGTGGGATATGACTGGTAAACTCACTTGGAAAGATCTGAATTGATGACAAATGAAATGTGTGTGCATGTGTGTGTGTGAAAGAGAGAGAGAGAAAGAGAGAGAGAGAGAGAATGGGGGGAAAGGGAAGGAAGAAGTTTCCATGACAATTGATGGAGCTGGCTTTCCAGATATACATTTTTGTTCTGTCTTTATAATATCCTGAGACATAAGTTTAGAGACTAGTTATCCTGGCATAACTAGCAAGTCCAGTGATGTACATTATCACAAGTAATGGAAGCTTTTAAGTCATTCTTCCTGGTATCAGGAAGTCCTCCAGGGCTGTGGGGAAGTGTTTCTATGGGTAGAGCTAGACAAGACTAGCAACTTTTGAAAGTCAACTCTCTTACCTTACAAAATAAACAAAAATGATAATAATTTCTTCACCTGATACCTCACTTCACAATAATTATAATGCTGATTAAATACCAAAGCTGGCTACAAGTTGTGAGATTACCATTCATTTGAAAACCACCTTCCAAATGAACTACTGGTGTGCTGAAAAGCAGAAGACAGAATCAGGTAACCTCCTGCACTCATTTCTTGTCCTATGATGTCAGGAAATTAAATGGCCAGCATCCCAGAGGAATATAAAATGAGCCCAACTCCACTCCTTAGGCTGACACATTGAGAGCAGGTGTGACTGTATTAATAAGCCATGCTTATGCCACCAATGAGATGACAGTGACTTTGTTGTGCATTCCTGCCTGGCCCTACGCCCTTAGGCATTTGACCAGTCTCCATGAGAACAGCACAGGCTGGGCAAGACAGTGGCTTTGGAGATGAAATTCATGTGAATAAAATCTCTCTAAGTCTATTATTTCACTTACTGAAACAGTTATTCTAAACATGCTAAAAAGGAAAATCCCAGTCCATACTAAAATGAGATTAGAAAAGAGAAAATAGGTTCTTCAGTCACATAAAGACTCCATTATAGTATCTAAAGGAAAAAGAAATTAATGTTCTTGCTATCTCTTCCCTGTGGTGTTCTGTGACTTAGAAAGCTTGGGCTGAGGGTTTAAAAATATTGCATATTAAGTTTTGCTGATCATTAGGAATAAAGTAATGGAAACAAAATGCTGTGTTTTATATCTGTAATTTCCTTTCATAGACTACTGTCTTATCATTTGAGGGAAAAAGGGCAAAATAAACCCATAATGAAACTATTTATTACAGCATTTTATTTTCATAACATCCTGGTTCTCATTGCCTTTTATATAAATGAGAACTAAATAAAGTGCTATTTAAAATATATATTTTGCTTTAATACATAAGCAGACGAAACCATTCAATTCAATGAAGTGGGATGGAGCATTAACCTTTAGAGAGCAGGGGTTCATGACTAAGGATTGATGGAGTGATTCTGTGTTTTATCAAATCACTTAAGCCAAAAATGGAGTGGAAGTTAATTGGCTTTTTCAGAGCAGTGCAAAGACAGTTTCGTGGTTTAAAAAGCATCCGTTTCCATTATCACCAAGGCAGTAAGTGTAGAGCCATTTTACATTGTTTCTACACGCTTTTACAGTATAGACAGTGAAATGCATTATGTGCTATCCAGAGAGATGGATTTTTTAAAGCATTGCTTCTTTGTGATAAAATTGCAAGTTAAGGAAAATATTTTTAAATGTGATCTCTAATAAATCTTATGCAGAAATCACCCTGCTCTGCTTTAGTCAAAGGAAGATACAATCAAAGCTAAAACTTCATTTGACCATAAAAAAACAATAAAAAGAAAAAATGATCCTTTAACCTATGTAAGAGATGTAGCAAACAGATTTCTTTTCTGAGTAATTTTAAAAGTAATTTTAAAAATATGCTAAGTAAATAATGTCAATGTACTGAAAACCGAAGTTCAGAGACAAGAGGTTCAAAGTGAAGGTAATTCTCTTTTTCAAGCCTGTCTCTAGGAACTTACTGTCACCACTATAGTCATCCAAGGTCACCAGCTGTTTTTATGTTTACATATATTAAAAATATGTATGTATATTTCTTCCCAAAATAAAGAACACTTTACACCTGTTTTCACTTGGTTTCTATTCTTATTACTAAAAAATATGACGAGGAGTTTCTTGTAAAGCAGCACATATACACATACATGTAAAGACATATGGACTTCTAGGTACCATGATAGACACTTAGATTTATCTCCTCTGTGTGTGTCCTTTATAGACAGGCATTTGAATTGGTTTTGTAGTTATTGTCCTTTCAAACAAGCAGTGTAATAAATCTATGTACTTATGTGCAATTCACCTGTAGAAATAAATTCTAATCTGATTCAAAAACTTATGCCTCATACTTTCTTCTATGATTATTTTTTGTGTTTAAATATTTACTGTAAATGGGATTTATTTTAATCTACTAAGAGAGATAAGTAATTAGTTTCTTATGAATTCATATTTTCAATGAAGTGCTTTAATAGCCATGTTAAAAAAATACATCTTTTTCCTTTGGAACAGAAAAATATGTACCTTAAGAATAGGAATTATGCTCACTATTTTACTTTTATCTCATTTTTAAATTACCTACCGGTTCCTATTTCATTTAGAGTTTTCTTAAGCTAAGGAATTTTTAATTTGGTCACATTTTTCTGCATCTAAGGAGAGAACCCCATTTCTTTTTTTCTGCTGCTCTCATTTTGCTTCATTCACAGGTAATTTAGAATATTCATCCACCTTGCTCCTTCTGGCATCAACCTCACCTTGCCTAGGAATATGAATGTGCTGCTGAATTCTATATGTTCATTGTAATTTATTTTGCACATATACTCCTACATGAGTCAAGATTATTTATATTTTTTAAATTTTATTTATTTGCAAGCAGAGAGTGCGAATGCATACCAGGACCTCTAGCCACTGCAGATAAACTCCAGATACATGTGTCACTTTGTGCATCCGGCTTTACGTAGGTACTGGGGAATCCAACCCAGGTCATTAGGTTTTGTAGGCAAATGCCTTAACTACTGGGCTATCTCTCCAGCCTCTGAGCTAAGATTTTTATAGAGTTTTCTTTCATTTATTTTTGTTATATTTAAGAATATATTTCATAAAAATAAAGCTTTTTCATAAACAATGCTAATTTCTCCATCCAGGGATATTTAGTAGTTTTGAGCTATTAGCATATTAAAGGATTGATGAAATGCTGCACAAAGCCAAATGATTTGTTTCCAGTAGATTAGCAGTTCTGAAATGTTGGCATACCTTGACTCAACAGTTCTTTTTTGGAAAGCTGGACTAGAACCCAAGTATTTGTGTTTCAAATAAGCAGATATTACTGGCCTTGGGACCACACTTTGAGAACTACTGAACTAGATCATGGTGCCATAACACTCCAAAATACCAGTACCTCACATGCAGGTTTATTTCTCACTCAGAATGCATTCTGGCTGCGAGGCACTGGAATAAGTTCTTTTTAGGTGTTTTTGACATAACTGGATACATACTATAAAATTTTCATTGCATAGAAAAAGAAACAAAATTATGCTATGGCTCATGAAGTTTCTACTAAAATCTTGTGTGCTTCACATCTATTCTGATTTCATGGACCCAGACATGACCTGCTGCCAAGTCTCTATCAGTGGCAATGGATAAAAGAGATGAATAATTAAAGATAATCATATAGGAGCTAAGGGTCTTGTTTAAAAAACACTTGTTGCTTAAGCATTATTCCCTGAGTTTGGATTCTCAACACCACTGAAATGCCAAACTCTATAGTGAGCATCTGTGACCCAGTATACATTTAGGGAGAAGGGGGGAAGAGAAAGGAGAACCCCCCAGAAGCTTGCCAGAGTAACTACAATCCAATGGCTGATGCATGTGAACAGAATGAAACAGCATCATGGTGTGAGGAGGCCAAGGAAGGTATGGTCATGGCAGACCTCAAGCTTCCATGGCTCTTGGCTCTCAGGCTTTGTGTCCAGGTATTCCCTCCAGACCACAGTAGACTGTGAAAGTGGTTGCCGAGCTGAATATGAGAAGCACCTCAAGTCAGTGTGAAATGCTGTAGTGAATACAGGCTGAGCCAGGGCTCAGAAGACAGAAGTGCCTAAGGAGGTGAAGCCCGCTTTCTGTGCAGTCCTTCACTGTCATCATCACTACCATCCCCAGGCAGGTGCTCTGCAGAGCCAGGGAGCGTGTGTGCAGCCCAGTCTCCCAGTTTCTCAGAGAGCCCAGAACCATAGCTCTACCCTTCAGCACCTGCTGCTGTCTCACCTTACCCATCACTTTGGAGGAAGCCCACCTCATAGCACAAGCAGCTGCCCCATCTGCATAGCACTTGGGGTCCATCTCAGGAGCCAAGAAGTTGGGGATGCTGAATTAATGTGCAACGCTGCTTGGCTGTCTTCCCGACATGCAGGGACATAAGTTTTCCATCATGCTCTTGAGGCTGCTCCATCAGCCTCTGTACTAGGCCTAGGCAATAGTTTAGTAAGCACTTCACGGCCAGGGAGGCAATAGGCCTGTGAGGGACATCATCAGGATTCTCCTCCATTCTGGCCAGGACATAACTCACAATCTTCCAGAGAATGGGGGCCAGGAGAAGCTGTGGTAGAAAATAGTATGTAATCTGATTGTACTCCAGAAGGTTGCTGGGTTGTGCTGAATTTTAATATACAATCTTTGTTCCTATTTCTATCCATAAAAATTAAATGCTAAAGTAGCCTTCATTATAATACAGACCAAAGAATATATTCCTACATTCATATGCACATCCAAATGTATACACACCCACAAGCTCACATACATAATTAGGATAAACAGATAAACAATATCTGTAAGACACAATGAATGCTAGCTCAAACACTGCCTTTTCTTCCTTTAGCGACTCTCAGTTTCAAATAAAAAAGAACAGGCTTTAAGTAAATTATTAATGTTATAATAATCTGTCATTAGAATCAATAACTGCTTTATTATCCATAGTGCATGTAGTGCTAAAATGGACTGTCTCTGAAATAAATTTAGTGTCCTGTCACATGACAGCATGATTTCACAATATCACTAATGTGCACAGAGCATTCAAATATAGAATATTGGCATGTCAGAGATTTATGACAAATGGGAGGAGAAGATGAATCTAGGTAAAGCTTTCATGTCACTTGACTGAGGTCAAAAAAAATCAATACTATTCATAATGTATCTTTCACCCCTGGTCTTAAATGAAACCCTTTTGAGCTTAGAGAGGTTTTTATTACACTCCAGTCTCAGTGGTAAAAATAATCTAGAATTGGGGTTAAAAGAAAAAATGAATGAAACTCCCTGGCAGGAAGTGACTTACTCATATTTTCTATGAATAAATTGCAGTGACTCAAGACTGTATATGTCCTGTTGTGATTCTCACTTTGTCCATGGGTGTGTTAGAGCTTGTGATATAGAAGTACTATGATGTAAGTAGGCATCATTCTTCCTCACTTGCACTTTCATTGTAGAATATCTTGGAGCTTTCTGAAAATGGATACATTGTGACCCCTGCTCAACCTTTGAGCAGAAATGATCCCTTCCATGCTCAACTTGTTTGGGGAAGGTATTTTGTCAGAGCAAAGAGAAGAGTAACGAATGCAAGCTGCTTCTTTCTTTTTATTTGGTTTTTTTTTTTTGGTATGTGTCTATATGTGTGGTAAGCATGCATGTGTATATCCATGTTTATATTTGTGTGTGTGTGAGTGTGTGTGTGTGTGTGTGTGTGTGTGTGTGTGTGTGGTCCAAAGGTTAAGAATAGGTGTCCTTCTTAGTTGCACTCCATTTTTTAAAATCATTCATTTGCAAGGAAAGAGAGAGAGAGAGAGAGAGAGAGAGAGAGAGAGAGAGAGAGATAGAGAGAGAGAGAGAGAGAGCCCTAGGGCCTCTAGCCTCCACAAATGTATGCACCACTTTACGTGGGTACTGGGAATCAAACATGGGTCATCAGGCATTGCAGGCAGGCAACTTAACCACTGATTTATCTCTCCAGCCTTTGTTTTTTGAGACAAGAGGTCACCAATTTGGAAAGACAAGCTAGCCAGTAAGGCTATCTCTGTCTCCCCAGCATTATGTTACAAATACATGCCACCATGCCTGTCACTTTTATGTAGGAATCAGAGCTCCAAACTCAAGTTATGCTTGGGCAGCACACACTTTACTCATAGCCCCATCTCCTCAGCCCTTAATTTTTAATTTTGTTGTCAGGTAGTAATTGTAAAAATTTTGGAGGTATGATGAGACATTTTGATTCATATACTTATTGGATAATGACCAAATCAATGAAATTCATCTGCCCACCACCTTAAACTATTATTTTTTCTTTGTGGTGGGGGATTTAAAGTCCTCCCTTCTTGCTATTTTGACACAACCATTATTGTTAATTATATTGAAGTTATGGTGCTATAGAATGTCAGAATTGACTCTTCCTAGCTAACTATATCACAAACCACTCCCTCTTCCCATGTTCCGTACTTTCCTCATCTGGTGAACACCAGTCTACTCTCAGAATTTATGAAATTGTCTTTTAAAAAAATGTTTATTTGGGAGAGAGAGACCTAGAGAAAGAGGCTGATACAGAAAGAGAATGAGCCTGTCAAGAACTCCTGCCACTGCAAATGAACTCCAGACACATGCACCGCTTTGTGCATCTGGTGTTACTTTACTTGTGTACTGGGAATTGAACCCAGGCCATCAGGCTTTGCAAGCAAGTGCCTTAAACCACTGAGGCATCTCTCCAACCTGAGATCAACTTTTTAAAATCCCACATATAAGTAAGGTCATTTATGCAATATCCGTCTTTTGGAGACTGGCTCCTGTTACTTAATGTAATATTTTTCAGGTCCACATATATTTATGTATAAATATTTTACTTAGCATAACCATGTTCCTGAAGGAACATAAAACATGTCATCTCAAAATATGGCAATCTGACATATTATTTCAAGTTAAAAATCTTTTGAGGAACCTGAACTTCAAAATGGGTCATTGGGCCTTTCTGTTTTCTCTAAAGGCAGCAAACTATAACAATTGTCTTGGGAGGGATGTCCTTCACTTGCCAAGGATAGAAAATAACCTTTACTATTGGAGGCTGGTAAGTGGGGGGCAATGAACCTGAATATACACACTAATTGAAGTAATCCTTCACAACCCCCACCCCCACACATCTCTTAGTGATGTGCCTACAATTTGCTATACTAGTTGTCTGGTTGCAAATTTATTATGCTTTGTTTCAAAAGCATAACAGCATCATGCTCTGGTCACTTTCTCGTGAATATCACCATATCCATGTAAAAGTAAATGTGTGGACTTTGCTCTTGTTACTTCTGGCAATAGATCCAGCCAATAAGCTTATATAAGAACTGAAGCATAATAGGTAGGATCAACTTGAAGTTTAAGGTTACTTAGATCTTCCAGATTTCTGGGTTTTGTTTTTCTCCTTGTTCCATTTTGGTAGTTTTCAATAGGAGAAATGTTATTTTAAAAGACTTCATATATTTTAAACTATAATTTTATAAAAGGAAGTTTGGGGTCACCTTGATCTTATAGGAACAACATGGTCTATTTTTTAAAAGGATTAATGTGATATTACTTATCAATGATTCAGAATTATATAAAATCTTTAACACAAAATGGCATTTCAAAGAATTTTGGGTGACATGTTGATACAATATTACATTAGTAAATAAAATCAGTATAAATAATACAGCAAAAATTATTATCATATGGTTTATTCCAATATATAATATTAAAATGACATGTTTATGATCTTATCAGAAAATTAACATATGGGAAATACTTACAATACCAGATCTATTTTGTAAAATCATCCAACTGTCAAATGTCAACACAACATAAAGACAAGAAAAATAAAGCAAATACAGCATACTAATTAGAGAAAAGTGAAATCTTGGACATTAATCTGCATTTTGAAAACAATGAAGAATATTTATAACTAAAATCATTACATTACAGAAAATACTTGAGACTATATTACTGAAATTTTTCTGGCCTAAGAGTGTTTTACCATCCCCAGCTTAGAGCTGTCAGGGAAAATCTGTGGATTTTCTGGTTTGGTAAGAAAAAGCAGAAAATGAACATACACTTGTACAATTATATATTTTTTCTTCTTCAATCTCAGCTGAATTTGTCAAAGCAAGTGCATACATTTGTAAGCTCCAGGAAATGCATCATCACAATTCTTACATTTCTTTTAATTGTTTCACTATATTGGTAAGCCTTTTCTGTCTCTGTTATAATTTAAAGAAGTCTTTTAACTTTAAATGGTTTCCAAAATTATTTCTGAAATAAAGGATCTTTCATACATATATAGAAATATATACATATATGCATATATTTTTAACTTTTCCAGTGAAGAATAAGTTTCTAAAGTTTTACAAATATGTTATTTGTAAATATTAAAAACCCATGTTTATTTTCCAATATTTTAATAGGCATCTCTGATAGTGTCCTCAATTATATCTTCAGCACTAACCTCCAGATTCATTCGTAAAATATTTTGTTTTTAAATAAATAATGAAGGTACAAGTGGCAAGAATAAGAAAGAATCTAATGGAATCAGTTCAACTCAACTCAACCTCATGGTCATTCTGACTTCCTACCTTGAGGCAAGTCATTACCTCCAATCTCAGAGCTTTCAGAGTGACCACACACACCTCAACACAAACTGCACAAATCTGTACATACTTTTTAATGTGTTTGTGTATGTTCATATAAGTGCAGATGTTTGTGTATGTGTATGTTGTGTGTGCATGTGTGTATGTATATGTGTGTATGTGCATGTGTATGTGTGTATGTGTGTATGTTTGTATGTGTGTATGTGTGTATGTGTGTGTGATGTGTGCATATGGTGCATATGTGTGTGCATGTGTGTATGTGTGTGTATGTGTGTGAATGTGTGTATGTGTGTGTATGTGTGTGTATGTGTGTGAATGTGTGTATGTGTGTGAATGTGTGTATGTATATATGTGTGTATGTGTGTATGTGTATGTATGGTGTATATGTGTGTATGTGTATATGGGTGGGTATATGTGCATGTGTGCATGTGTGTATGTGTATGTATGTGTATATGTGTGTATGTGTATATGTGTGTGTATGTGTGGTGTGTGTGTGGTATGTGTGTATGTGTGTATGTGTGTATGTGTATGTTACTGTGTATGTGCATGTGTGTATGTGTGTATGTTTGTGTGTGTATGTATGTGTGTGCATGTATGTATGTTTGTGTGTATGTGTGCATGTGTGTATGTGTGTATGTATGTGTGTATGTGTGTATGATGTGTGTA
Organism: Zapus hudsonius; assembly: GCA_004024765.1. Classification (NCBI taxonomy): domain Eukaryota; kingdom Metazoa; phylum Chordata; class Mammalia; order Rodentia; family Dipodidae; genus Zapus; species Zapus hudsonius. The sequence continues at coordinate 22,435 of PVHP010011436.1, read as the reverse complement.
TGGTGTATATGTGTGTATGTGTGTATGTTTGTGTATGTGTGTGTATATATATGTGTGTATGTGTGTGCATGATGTGTGTGCATGGTGTATATGTGTGTGTATGTGTGTGTGTTTATGGGCTGAGGTGTACTTGGATGTAGTGACCAAAGGGACAACCTCTTGTGTCATTTCTCAGGAACACCATCCTCTGTATTTCGAGACAGGGTCTCCATTGGCCTTTATCTTACCAATTAAGCAAGTCTGATTGAATGGGGATACCCAGCAATCATCGTATCTTCTACCCCCAACTCAGGCTCTAGGGTTACAGACATGTGTGACTATGCCTAGCTTTTTATATGGGTGCTAGAGATTGGACTCAGGTCCTCATGCTTATACAGTAACAGCTCTTACCCATAAATCCACACCCCTAGTTCCCAGAATGCTAAATATTACATTATACCTTTTGTCAACCATTGTATTATAAGCCAGGCATGGTTGAGTGTATGTCTTTAATCCCAGCACTTGGAGGCAGAGGTAGGAGAATTGCTGTGAGTTAGAGGCCAGCCTGAGACTACATAGGAAATTCAATGTCAGCCTGGGCTAGAGCGAGACCCAACCTCAAGAAACCACAATAAATAAATAGATAGATAGATAGATAGATAGATAGATAGATAGATAGATAGATAGATAGATAGATAGATAAAATTATATTGTAAATCTCCACTTTTCAGGTATTCTTTTGTGATCTTCAAAAAATGACATGATCTTAATATTAAAATTCCCATATCTTTATTACAATCAATTGTATGTATGATATTAGTGAAGATGTAAGTTTTAAAATTTATTTTCTGCATATTTAAAAGAATGTAAGTATTGGACTACATATATATATATATATATATATATATATATATATATATATATATATATATATATATATATTCTGTGAATTTTATAGATTTCCTATACTTAATGCTAAAAAGCAACATAAAACATTATAGAATAGTTTTAGTTTTAATATTTATCAATATATTATCAATATATATCTTACCATTATTATTTTATGTGTTGTTTATATGCATATATATATATATATATTCATGTAGTCCAGGCTGGCCTCAAATTCAGTATGTAGTCCAATAAATGACCTTAAATACCTGATCCTTCTGCCACCACCTCCTGAGTGCTGAGATCACATGTGGGTGCTACCACACCTTACTATATCTTTATTTTCTCACCATATCTAGATTATGGCAATACAAAAATAATAACTGTGATGGAAATTCTTGTGTACTCCCTGCTTCCTGATTTCCACAAAATATTTTAATTTTTCACATGTAGTGTAAGGCATGTTATTTGCTTTTGGTAAGCATATATCAGCTTCTTTCTGAACTGTTCAACTAAGTTGTAGAAGAAATACAGTTGTATTCCTAATGTTTTTCAGCATCCAATGTTTTTTATAAAGCTGGCCTTTTAGTTGCTAGAATGTTAGTTTAATTATTCCTAGGTATCAAACAAAATGTGTCCCCCTGTCTTATTCAGTGCCTGAATTATGCCTTAAAATATTTTATTTATTAGAAAGAGAGAGTGAGAGAAAGACAGAGACTGAGAAAAGAGGCAGAGGGAGAGAGAGAGAGAGAGAGAGAGAGAGAGAGAGAGAGAGAGAGAGAGCACTCCAGGGTCTCCAGCCACTGCAAATGAATTTGAAATGCATGTGCCACTTTGTACATCTGGCTTTACATGTGTATTGGCATATCAAACCCAGGCAGTCAGGCCTTGCAAGTAAGTTTCTTTAACTGCTGAGCCATTTCTCCAGCCCAGCATTTAAATTATTTATACAATATTTTTTCTTTTAAAGCCCACACTATTGTATCCATTAATATTTGAATTAGATTTGTTCCTTTATTGTCATAAGATTTACTGTGATTTTTCTCCTAGAATGTAGTTCCTGTTTATTCACCTTTCTAAACATCAAATAGATTTATTTTTAATGCTCAGTGTATAGATTCTGATACTTAATATTTTTAGTGCAATTTTTACACATGCTGAGACTTTGAGAGCTTGTATGTATACATAGTATGTGTGTGGGGTGTATTATACAGTGTATGCATATGTGTATGTGTGAAGGTGCACACACCTTGTGTACATCCTCAAGAAGGGTAGAGAAGAATATCGGATGTCCTTTTCTATCATTTTGAAACTTTATTTCCTTAAAATGAAGTCACTCACAGAACCAGGAACTGCCATTTTTAGACTGAATGAACGGTGAGCCACATTGATTCTCCAGTCTCCTCTTCCGTCAGGAATAGGGTTTCAGGCATATGTTTGACCAAACCAACTGTTTACACTGATGTTGAAAAATTGAACTCTGGGTGAGTCAGGTGCTCATATTTGTGTGGCAAGAGGTCTTACTCATTGAGCTATCTCCCTGGGTGCTGGTATCTGGCATTAAATATATATTTGAAATAAAAGTTTATTCTATTTTGTTCCCATTATAAATGAACCCTACCATTTAAACTTTATGTTTCATTTTCTGGTGTCATTATGTGGCAAATAGACTTAAAGGAGCCCCTGTTATCTTCCCTCTTATTCATACATCTGTGACATCATATCTCCTTCAATATGGGCAGGAAATATAACTTTCATATAATAAGCAGAGTAAGAGTTATGGGATATTATGATACCTAAATTGTGAATCTGACCTCACAAAATAGTCCTATCTTTGCTGACTTTGCTAAAAAAAAAAATCAAGGGAGCCATGTTGGGGAGAATGCATTTAAGATACTGAGCTCAGTATATGCCAATGAGATTGATTATGCTTATCATAGAAATAAACTTCCTCTCTCTCTCTCTATATATATATAGAGAGAGAGAGATATAATATATATATATATATATATATTCTTGTCAATATAGTTCAATGGATTGCAAGCAGTAAATTAAAATCTGCTTCTTGTTATGAATTTTCATGAATTATTTGGCAAACATATATTCATAACTGTACACCTAGAGCATCTTTCTCTCAACTTAATTTTTCATTATATAATTTTCATTTTCTAACTTAATGTTATTTGACCTGACTTTTCAAATTCATTACCTACTCAAAAATGGTTGCTGTCTTTTCATTATGAATATACCCAGGGTATTCTTGCACATATTTTTGTTTCTGAATTAATTTCTTTGTGAATATGTGTTGTAACTGTTAAGTTTTATTGTAAACTTGACCTGTTTAGTAATCCTAGTGGGTCTCTGAGGTTGGGTGAGGCCACCCTCTCAATATGGGGCAGGATGTAAGGAAGCTCAGAGGAGCTAGAAACAAACATCCCTTCCTGTTCAGGAAGGAAATTCCAGAGACTCAGGGAGTCAACAAGTCTGAGGAAGAGTTGGAAGACCCCACCCTAGGTCTATATAAAGCAGAAGGAAATCTCTCTCTTCCCTCAGCCTGTTTGCTGTTTTGTGTGTGGTGTTGGTGAAGGCTCTTCTCTCTCTTCTTGGGGCTGTTAAAGGGGGCTAGACGCTTTTGTCATTATAAAACTTCCTCTGGACCTGTAGCTTCAATAAATCCTTTCCTCCCATGAACTATGCCTGGTTTGGAAGTACATCCCAGTGGTATTTGACTGACTGTGACAGTTTTGGTACCAGAGAGTGTGGTGATCTTGCTGAGATGAATCTGTCTGTATAGATTTTGGTCTTCTGGAACTTGTGTGCTGGAGGAATGGACATGGATTTGGTACTTCCAACTGAAGATACCTTCCAGAGGAGTAAGCCAAGTTTTATGAACTATTCTGTTGAGAATTTGAAAATGCTAAGTGTAGAGGGAATTTTATTTGGAGGCTTGGCTTATGAACTTTCTAAGAGGAAGGAGAGAATATAGAGAATGTTATTGAAACTGTGTTACTGGAATAAGTGATGGATGCCTTCTACTGCTCATGCCCAGAGAGTTTGATTAAGGTTGAATTTAAGTAATAGATTTATATGCTTGGCTAATAATATGGAACTGAGAATTTAAGATTTAAAGTTGAAAAAAATCAAGCAAATGTAACTGGCACAGAGATTGGCTTTAGGTTACCAAAACTTCTATTGTCAACACATTAGCAATCCTAAAGAAAATAGCTCAATTTCTCTATATTGAGATAATGGAAAGGATGTCTGAGGTGTTTATACCAAGGAAGGACTGAATGATAGACTGTGAAAACTCTTTTGAAAGGAGATAGCTGAAAGGAAGGAGCCTGTTCTTCATGGTCACAGTTTATTTCATCTCTGGATTGAAATTATGACTGTGTCCTGCATACCTGGAATTGCTTTGGGAAACATGGAAAGTCCATGTGTGGATTGGGACATGATGTGTACATGGTTCCAGGAGCCATTTCTGAGATGTAGTATATGGAAAAGGGTGTGAAGTCCTGATCTGCAAGTGAAGCCATTGGAAGATGGACAGTGGTTTGTAATGGAGACCAGAAGATGTTTTGGATACACCAGGCCTCTGCAAGGGTAACCATGGACTGTAGTTGGCTATGGATTGAAGTTTTCCCAAGTTACTCAGCCAAGCTGGAAGGACAGAATTGGAAAATCTGGAGAATATCGGTCACTGGATGTGATATTGGACTTGAACTGCAGATGTTTGATGTTTGCCTAACAGTTGTTGAGTTTGCATTGGTCCAGTCTCTTCTTCTTATGTCTCATAGCAGCTGGAAATGTTTACTATGTGCCATTTTGTGGTAAAAGATGGTAACTTGTTTTGATTTTACAGAAATAACAGTTAAGGGACCTTGCCTTGTCTTTGAGGGAGCTTATGAGTTTCTGGTTGAATGTGGGATAGTTATAGAATGTTAGGTGGAATTATGATCTTATTGCTGTCTTCATTCCAAAATTAAGTATGAAATAAGGAGGTATTTTTTGATGTCAAGTTAGGTTGTAGATGTGATGGTTAAGTTTTGTTGTCAACTTGACCTGTTAGTCATCCACAGTAATCTTGAGTGTTGTGTAGCAGATATCCTTCAAATTAAAGAGATAAAAGAGGCCCTGGGGATTTAGAAAGTTATGCTAGCTAGAGACAAATATCCCTTCCTGGGAGGGAAATTCAAGAAAGAAATTCCAGAGACTCTGCAAGTCAACAAGTCTGGGAAAGGACTTGTAAGATCCCACCGTATGGTAATATAAAGGAAAGGAATCCTCTCTCTGGCTTCCTCCTGCCTGTTTGCTGGTGTGTCTGTGTGGTGTTGGTTTTGGCTTCTCTGTTTGGACTGGTGAATGGGGGTCAGCCCCTTCCTCCATTATTGAAATTCCCTGTAACTTCTATAAATCCCTTCCTCTCATCACTATGCCTGGTTTGGAGGTTCATCCCAGTGGTGTGTGGCTGACTAGGACACTTCTTAATAACACAATAAAAGAAGACAACATAATGATATTCTATAATGAAAAATTAAGACTCATTTCATATTTAATATTTTCATACAATAATTGAATCTTTAACTTAAAACCTTGGAAAGCAAAATCACAGACAAGGGAGGACAAGTATATACTCTTGTATAAATATGAGGTTATTGACATGCAGATATATATGAGGGTATTGACAGGCAGATATGAAAAACTCTTGAGCAAGAATTCTTCCCCCTTATTGAAAGCTTATAGAATTTCACACTCATAAAGCATTTAACTCGAGACTCACATACTTTGTTTTATAAAAGACCAGGGCTCTCTGTCTCTAAGTTTCTAAAATAATTTTGATTTATTATCAATGTGATCTCATAATTCTGTCTTTAGCTACAAGGTCTAATGTAAGATGAATTTCTTAAAAGCTTTTCAAAACAATTTTTGTTCCATACTCCATTCACAGGAGGTTACTACACTTATTGCAAATTTGGATAGTACATCACAGCCAAAAAATGTGAATAAAATGTTGAAGAATCTTTAATATGTAAGTTCTTCTATGTGTAAGACTTTTATAGTCAGCAAACATACGAGAGTGTTACCCTGCCAAAATTATGGTATTTCTCCATTTCATACTAGCGAGAGTCCCACATTAAAACAAAATTTAAATCTATCAATTCTGAGGGTAGTAGAAAATTTATAAACAGATTATTATTATAAAAGCTTGATAATGCTTCTATAAAATTACAGGTATAACAAATGGATCCAGAGCCCATTAGTGAGTGAAACTTCTTTCCAGGTGCTTAAAAAAATCTATGTAATAATATTGGTAAGCATTTTTAGGTTTTAAACACAAAATAAACAAATCTACAAGCCATTTCAGAAAAGTAATAAAAATCATAACAATGGGGAGAAATTAGATGTGTGCAGACACTTTTGAAGATATAACTAAAAAGTCAGCACCTTTATGTATTCTTTCTTTCTTTTGGCAGTTTCTTCATGATGTGCTCTGTGTCAAATATTTTGAAATTGTTTTTTTTTAGTTATTTTCCATATATCAAGCCCTTGTTCTTATCTCTCAAACACTGGAGTGATAGCACCCCTCCCACTGGTCCAGTGTACAGATGTGCATCTTAGGTGTTCTCTGCCTATTGCCTGCCTTCTCTCTTTACTGGTTCTCAACTCAGCACATAGGAGTTTAGTAGCATGGAAGCCCAATAAATAAGTACCATGATTTTATCAAACTCTATTACTCCCTCATGGCACCACCCATCCCATTCTGGTGGAAACAGAAATCCCCTGTTGCTTGAGGTTAAATTATAGTCTCATGTTATGTGTTAGAAGACTTTTCACACATAGAAATGCAAAATAATAAAATTCTTTAACACCAAATTGAATGATAGGTTAAAAGTTAATCATCATAATTAATTGAGGGCAAATATTATAGCAACTAATTACTCATATTAGTGGATGAAATTAGTCCTGAAGTTCTCAGATCTCAGGAATATATTTCCTACTTTCCAACACCCAACACAGAATACTACATCTCTCGTCTTGAAAATGTAAGGGGGTTTTTCTTCTACCAGGAATGACTCTGTTCTCCAGTGCACACCAATAAAAGTCCTATAATGTAATTTAATTTGAATCTTATCTACCTGGAGATAGTGTAGTTAAAAGCTCAGTCTCACAGGATCATCCCTATAGTCAGGTGACCATTACAAGCCCCAGTTGGGAATTGTGCCTCTGACCAACTGGCTACATAGAGTTTTCATGATCTCTTTGGGTTCCATTGAATTTGCTAGAGTGGCTCCCAGAATTCAAGAAAACTTTTTATTTCTATTTGCTGATTCATTATAAATGATATTACAAAAGACACATATGAAGAGCAAGCCATGCAGGAAGGTGCATCCACCCTCCAGAAACCTCCTTCCAATGACCCAGATAGCCCCAAATCTTTACATCTGTTCTCTAATGGAGAGTTTACAACATAAAAGTGGATCAACAACCCCTCTTCCCTACTTAGAAGTCATGGGGATGAAAGACTTAACCTCTTAGACCTTGGTCTTTCTGGTGACCAATCTCCTGAAATAAGGAGTTTCCTCCCATCTGTCATTGCCTTAGAACACAAAAGCTACTCATCTCTAAATTTTCTGAGGGTTTTAGAAGCTTTATACCCACATGATGGGCAAAGACCATATGTATATCTTCTAACACAATATGACCAGTGTCTAGGAAAATGTACCCATTTCAAGATTCTTAATTACACTGCTTTTGGTTGGGATATGAAATATTTCACCCAACAGGCTCATATATAAAGGGCTTTATCCATGCGTGTGGAACTGTTTTGGAAGATTCTTCTGCTTCTTGGACACCATGAGGTGAACAGCTTTCTTCCACCCCACACTGCCATGTGTTCTGCTTAAGCACTTATAACCAAGAAACCAGAGAGTAAGTGCTCTAAAACTTTAAAGGATCTCAGGAGGGAAGAGAGAGAAAGAAAAAGCCAACTGCAGCCAGCTGCAACCCAGGTACCATTTGGAACTTGTGACTAACTAATCAGCTTCTTTTTCTATAAACAACATGGTCCACAGCTAATAACATTCATTCTAATCTAGACAGCAGGCATCACATAGGACTCTTAATATAGTGACCTTCTATAGTTCAACATAGTCGATGATCAAGTGACTCTTATAAGTGATTGGGTAGTACCTTTTTGCTGTAGAGAGTAGAGAGAAAGTCTTCTCTTGCCCAGACTAGGCTGGAGATGTGCATTAAGAAGAAAACCTTGTCCTACAACTCAGATATGTAAAATGTGAAAAGGAATATGACACACTTGAAGGTCTGATAATACAATAAGAATATTTGTTCCCTTCATGGCATTTGCCTACCCTGAAAACCCTTCCTTTAACACAGCATCTTTCAGAGTCGCTGTTAAGTCTGCCTGCCTTCTAAGTCCTAATTCAGGAAAGGCAACCTTGTCCCTTCTCTCCATTTCCTTTCCGGACCCCTTCCCAAATCCTACCACTGCTTGCTGGGGTTCTCACTCTCCAGACACCCAGCCCCTAAATAGCTGCTTACAGACTTTCATTGCTGAACTCGCCTGGTATACAGCTGCTAACTAAGACAGTGAAACTTTGTCTTTTTTCAAATCTCCTTACAACTGGAAGCTGCCAAGATCCCCACTTCTCACACCTTGCTGTTTTCTCTTGCTCTCATAAAGTCTTTGAGCTCCTTTCTGAGTCTATTTTTAAATTCTTGTATCAATAGACCAAGATCCTCCACAAGGGAGCATGTGTGTCTCCCAAGTGACAAAACCATGAGCCATAATTAATAATTCCTCCCTTCCAATAAGTTCACTCAGGCTTCTCTTTGAAGTTCAGAGAACTGCTGGTTGTCAGACTCCAAAGGAACTGTGAATGGAGGAAAAAGATGGGATCAAAGTTAATCAAGAACAAATAGGGGTCATTCAATAGTTTGGGAAATTATTTTTATTTTTTTTACTTCTGTTTCCCCTCTTGAATTGCTTTTTTTTAAACATAGATCTTTTGTAATGTGGTATTAAAATGAAATTGAGTAATCACACTTTATCCTTTTACAGCATCCGGCAATTTAAATACACAGAAAGGTCGTCTTTTTCTGTGCATGTTCAAGATTGTGGCAATAAATAATATTGACCAAAATGCGTGTTGACAATGAACTTCTGGTTATCCCTGCAATTGTAGGACACGAGTGCTTCTCTGCTAAACTATGGAGACAGAAAGTGTCATAGAACCGAGCTGTAAAAAAATGACCTTTCCTCAACTGGAAGCTACTTGTAAATCAGAGGATCTGGACATAAAGAATCATACCAAGAGTCAAGATGACAGATTTGCTGACAACAGTAACTAATGCCAAGGATGACTTCACTGAAGAGAAAGCATTTTAAGAATCAAAAACAAATCTCGCCAGAAGATCCTAGAAAAACTGCTGCTATTAGCAGTTAATAAAGTTATGTGTGCAAAAGCACATACAACAGAACAGTATTCCTTTGGATTTTATTTATAATATTTGGCTTGGAGTGTATTTTTAATGAACCTTATTTGTACTATTTTCATTAACATAACAATATTAATATATAGGTTCCAGGAATACATATTGGGCTTCTTGGAGACCACTGCTATGCCTCCCATATTAAGTATTATTATAGCGGCTTATAAAGAAAGAGTGCTCCTGGCTCACTTTTGCTGGATATGGTGGCATATACCTGTAATCCTTGAACCTGGGAGGCTAAAATCACAAAGTTAATTCTCGCCTGGATTACATGATAAGACTCTGTCTCAAACAAACCAACCAACCACGCAGTCTTCTCATATACCAAAGGAAAATGATTTTTCCCAAACAAAAATTTTTAAAATAGTTTTACTTTGAAAACAATCTCATAAGCCTTTTGAACCCACCCAGAGCAATGCACACTAAGTTGTCAGGACCCAGGTACTCAGCAAGTAGCACTATAGGCTCACCGGAACGCTCAGCCCACACATACTTGAACACTGCTTGTGCAGGAATGCCAGGAACAAGGTACACCACCCTGTTCAACACAGGACCCTGTGGAGTGGCTGTTGCTGCATTTTTGGCAAGACAAAGAGATTATCTCCAGATATCTCCAGATAGAACACATGAATGCAAAACAACACAATAAAGCCAGCTAAGACATTCTTGCCAATAATGTTGAAGCTGTTACAGTGAGAAGGACTAAAGGAAATGCCGAAGAATTCCAAATCACAATTATGATATACATAAACAACAAGCTTGAAGAGAACGTGAACAAATAGCTGAATAAAATACAAGAGAATCAAGTAAAAAAAAAAAGAAAATGAAAATTCAATATATACCTCAATGAATTTTTTAAAAAAGAAATTACTGGGCTGGAGAGATGGCTCAGCGGTTAAGGTACTTGCCTCCAGTGCCTAAGGCCCTGGGTTCAATTCCCCAGGACCCACATAAGCCAGACCCACAAGGTGGTGGCCCTGATAATGCTCTCTCTCTCTCTCTCTCTCTTTCTCTCTCTGTATCTCTGCTTGAAAATGAATAAATAAAATATTTAAAAAAATAAAAAAAGAAATTACTGAATAAATTAAGAAAAGAAAGACAATCAACTCAAGGCAATGAGAAACTCAAACCAAGAAAGGAAAATGGAACACAATAGAAAGACAGAGATACTGAAGAAAAACTGAATGGAAATAAAAAAATGAAATAACTCAATTAAAATGCAGCCAAGAACATCTAACCAACTGAATAGATCATGTTGAGGACAGAATATCAGGAACTGAGGAAAAGACAGATGAAATAGTTTATAAACCAAAATCAATAACGTTAAGAAATGAAACGAGAAAATGAAAGAAATGTGAGAAACTTTGAAGAGGCCAAACATTTGAATCATGGGCAATGAGAAAAGTAAGAGCTATAGGTTAAGAGCACAGAAAATGTCTTCAACAAAATTATACATCAAACATTTCTAAACCTTATGAAAAATCCCACCACCGGGTACAAGAGACGTAGAACACTAAATAGGTAACATCAAAGGAGAAAGTTCCCTATGTCATATTATGGTTAAAACACTAAACATAGAAAACAAAGAGATAATACTAAATGCTTCAAGACAGAAACAGTTCATCTCTTACAAACGTAGGCACATCAGAATAACATCTGATATTTCGATAGATACTCTAAAGGCCAGAATTAATAGAATGGAGTATACAAATATTTAAAGACCAGGGCTACCAACCCAAAATATTATACTAACAAAATTAAACCAAATAATAAAGACAGAAAAACTTTCCCCAATAAAAGCCAACTAGATGAACCTATGAGCAAAAAGCAAGGCCTCCAGAGAACACTGAATGGAATACTTTACAACAAGCAAAGAGTAAACATACACAAGAGAAACTGCAGAGAACACACAAACTCCTGGATATTGAACAAATACACTATTGAACAATGAATGGTTCATTAAAGAAATCAAGAAAGAAATAGAAAAAATTCTAGTATTGAATAAAATGAAAGCACAGCATACCAAAACTTATCAGACACAATAAAGGCAGTCCTAAGAGAAAAGTTTATATGTCTAAATTGAAATAAAACAGACAGATCTCAAGTAAATAACTTAATGATTTATATAAAACCATTGGAAAAAACAAGAACATTTCAAACACAAACATACCAAATGGAAAGAATAATCAAATTCAGGGCATAAAGAAGTTAAAAAAGAAGAAAATAATTTTTAAAATTGATGAAACAAAGAGATACTTCTTCAAAAAAATATATAAACAAGATTAATAAACCCCTGGCCAAATTAACTAAAAGAAAGAGAAACCCTATTCTAAAGAACTAGTTGGTACGACCCTCTTGCTGAAGACACCACAATCTGTGTTCACACACATACAAAAATCAAGCCAAAACTGAGATAAAGTGGTTTCCTGCTGTCTAGCTGTCATAGCGCTGGAAGGGGATAGATGTCATTGACAATGTAGTGGATCCTGCAAGCTATAGAGTCAACCACCCAGGCAAGATGGACCCATGGGTGCAAAAGTGTTGAGGGGAATCAACTGTTCTCTGACTGGATATGATTTTCACTCAGTGAGGGTGTGTGTGTGTTGGGGTCTGGAGGTCATGCCTGATAGTGAGAACCAAGTAAGAAGTCTCTGGCATAAATCCTAGAGAGAAGTTTCCACTGTTCTTTGGCTAAATAGAGAGGTTATGTCCATCAAAAATCCTTCTAAATGTGTATGGTTATCTCCTTTGACTAATGTTGCTCTCGCTCTTGGTTAGAGAACCAGCTTTATAATTTCCAGAATGACTCAAGACCCATTCAAACATTGCAGAAGAGGGGGCAAATGGTGCCCTACTATCCTTTTATGAATTCACTCAGTTTACTCAAATGATCTTTCTCCTTGATTCAGTAACAATAAAGGCTCCATTTATTGTTGTATACTTGTAGAAAGTGTGTTAAGGCTCTAAACAGGATTTCACTTATATAGCTGACTGGGGATGGGGAAGGGGGGGCAATGGGGAATTGGGGATAACAACTCATTGTTGGCCCACTAAACAATGTAACTCATTATGGACAATTAAAAAAATGGAAAAATGTATTGCTTCTTTGATCTACCTTACATCTTTTACCCTTTTGCCTTTGAAGAGCTTTTGATCCTTACATGACACCTCACAGATTCCTGTTTGAACACGAGCTCTGATATTTTATGGGAGTTCCATCCTGGCTTTCCATATTTGAATAGAGATAGGCCATATTGTTTCTTGGAGCAGATACTTACTCTCTTTATGTGAACACGTAACATCTGTCTAGTAATGAGAGTACAGTCTTTATGTGCAGGTCATTAAATTTTCAAACTGATGGAAAGTACGTGTCTATTCAAAATAGACATTTTTCTATTGTTCCTGAAATACTAAAGTACATACCTAAATAGATTTGTAGGTGATAACATTTTACATCATGTAAGTAAACTTGTGAAATTTGGGAATATCATCTTATTTATTCTATATTTTAAATTTGTGGCCTCATCAGAATCAATGAATCATTATTTGAGCTGTTATATAATTCCTAATACTTAGCATGACTATCAATGACCAAGAATACTAATAGCTTCTAGTCCTGTTTTTGGTAGCGTACAAACAATTCAGGCTATAGAAGAAAAGGATCCAGTGTGTGTGTGTGTGTGTGTGTGTGTGTGTGTGTGTGTGTGTGTGTGTGTTTGTGTGTGTGTGTTTGTGTGTGTGTGTGTCTGAAGGAATTCCGTTTTAAAATAGAAGACACTGTTTTCAATTAATAACTTATTAAACATTACAAAAGGGAACTTCTTGTCTGGCTTGCCAGTTTCCCTTTGAATTCTTCACCTTACATTGAAATCTGGAAAACACAGGTGAAGTTAAAATAACCAGGACAGTGAAAATTTATAATTTCTATTCCAAGTACTTTTCTTTTTCCCTCTGGCAATACAGTCAGCTGAATAATACATATAACCTTTCATATTTTATGAAAACCAACAGCTGGTAAGTTGTTAAACTGTTTGGAAAATTCTAGCGTAGTAATATTATTTCAAGGCAATGCTAGCTGACACAAACTGTCCCATTAGGCAGATTAAAAAGACTAATGGAAATATAAGAAAAGAAATAAAAAAGGTCATTGCATAACAGTAGGATCTCGCCCTAGGCCTGGACTATAGACAAAGGGTCTGAAATTACTGCTGATGGATCCCATTAAGGAAGGAGAAAAGACTCCATGGGAATGGATGCACATTGATGTATTGCCTGGCCAGCCACTATGGAGCACAAGCACATACATTTGTAAAAGGCTAAATGCAATTATTTCCTGTTTCTCTAGTCACGATTTGAAATGTCAATTTGCATAGATTGCAAAGCAAATATAGCTTAGAGCATGTGTTTCATTGTATTTTCAAAATTCCCCCTGAGTTTTCACATCAAGCGCATGAACAAATGACTTTTCTCATTGTGTGTGTGTCTGTCTGTGTGTGTGTGTGTGTGTGTGTGTGTGTGTGTGTGTGTATATATGAGCATGTGTTCAATACCTGATAACCAGAAAATATTGAAGAACACTATTGGTGTTTTGATATATGAAACTATTTGAGTTTTTTTAAATATGATTGTAAGCATGCTGCTTTTACAATGAAGTATAAACATAGTAAGATTTTAGAAACGTGAAATTATTAGTACTTTTCAAATTAACCAGGGAAGTTCATGTAATGATTCCTTTGAAATACAAATAATTAATTTTTATGTATCTTATAAAATTACAATAATCCTTTCAATAAAATCATGTCAAAAAATTCAGCAGTGAAATCAAATTGTTACATGCAAACATTTTTGCCGCCATCTGAAGTCTTCTATGTTACCATTTTCTCTATCACCCTCTTTATAGTATGTGTGTGTCCACATGCATGCACTTGTACTTTCATCCAAGTTCATCATATGGACTTGAACTGGATTTAGTTTCAGATGGCTTCCTCTTTCTATGCCTTTATCTCCCCTACTTGGAATTGGTTTAAGATTCGGAGGGCTCATGGTGATCACTATTTCTAGACAAGTGACCCAGTCCATCCTCGTTTTCCCCCAATTATGATAACCAGCCATAATGACAGATGTCTGAATCCCACTCTGTTCCACAGCCAAAGCTACTATCTATCCTCTGTCTCGCTCTGAGATACTGGTGCTCACCAGTGCTCTCTGCACTTCCACAGTCCTTCTGTGTGACTCAGAGATGCAGAAGACACTGCTTCTGCTTTCGTTTCCTGGGCTCCTCCAGTCTTGGGCCTTCATTGAGTCATTTCTTCCAAAATGTAGATGTTGAAACTGTTTTGCAATGACAAATTTACACAACCATACATTAATTATAGGCAAAAATTGTTGTGTACAAAATTAAATACATATATACATGCACTCATGCATATGCATAATTCTGGTTACCTGAGTAATAGAAATATGTTCATATTAACAACTGGAAAGACAGAGGTTCTAATATAAAGTTGGCATCCTTTTCACAACTGCTAAGTCCTCTTCTCCATCTAACCAATGGTAAACAGTTTTATATTATTCTCTGATATTTGAAAAGGCATGTGTGGGCTGGAGAGATGGCTCAGAAGTCAGAAGCTCTCTCTGTGCAGGCATGAGGGTCTGAGGAGGCCTGAGAGAGGCTACTCAAGTTCAGTCCCCAATGCCCACATAAACAGCTGGGCATGGCCACGCACATCTACAACCCCAGCCCACAGGGAAAGAGATCTAAGAATCACCAGAGCCTCCAAAGAATGTCAAGCTCTGGGAGCAGTGAGTGACTCTGAATCACAGAAGAGTGATGGAACAGGATGCAGGTTGTTCTACTTGGGCCACCACAGAGAAGCACCTGGGGTGCATAGGCACACACACATGCCTGTACCACACCCCACCTGCACCCCCACCCTACAGACTTATACCCATCAACAATCAAAAAAGAAAAGGAGGGGCTGGAGAGATGGCTCAGTGGGTGAAGGCACTTACTTGCAAAGCCTGAAGGCCCTTGTTGGATTCCCCAGCACCCACATAAAACCAGATGCAGAAAACGGCTTATATGTCTGGAGTTCATTAATAGTGTCAGGAGGCCCTGATGCACCCATACTCTCTTTATGTCTGCCTCTTTCTCTCTGTCTCTCTCTCTCTCTCAAATAAAGGAATAAAAGTCTTTTAAAAAAAGAAGCCCATGGAGGAGGATATCCAACTGATTGGAGATGGGGAGGGGAGGAATTGGGAAATTCGGGATAACAACTCATTATTTGCCCACTAAATAATGTAACTCATTATGGACAATAAATATATATTTAAAAAAGAATAAGAAAAACTACAGAAACTAAAAAAAAAAAAGAATGGAAAACCATATGGAAGGCTGATGGTGCTGATAATGAAAATATTTGTCAATATGATAACATACAGAGAGAACTTAATGAGCAAAGAAAGCAGTGAGCAGGATCCATGAGATCCACCGAGAGAGGGGTGGAAGTTCATTTGATAATAGTTTAGGGGGGGGAGGTATTTGATCTTGTAAGCCATTAAATCAAAGTCAAGAGCTAAGTGGACAGATGGGCATCTCACTGTCTGGTTGAGTAGTGAATTTAATAGAGTAAAGTGTTTTTCTTGAGAACGGTTGTTGGGTAAGTATGACAATGTGACTGTGTCCCCCTCACCACAGCCACCCTGGCCCAAATTGGCCATCAGTAGTCTCCTGATGGCTCCTCTTGCTCTGTCTTTGCTCTACTATTGGCTACCTAAGCAATTCATGATATTTCAAACAATAATTTTTGGCTGCAATTTTTAAAATTTAAAAATTTAAATGCATCAACTTTTTAAAATTGCAAAATTAATTAGGTGCACCCTTGTAGGCCAAAAGCCTGAAACACACCTGAACACCAGCACTATCTTTCCAAAAGTGTCAGAAAGTGAGAACACACAACAGCAGGTTTGTCCAGATAGGATTTATTTTTCTTTCACTTAGCAATACAAGTTTACATTTTCTCCATGCTATCTTACAAATGCTTTCGTGGTTCAAAAGCTCATTGTTTTTATCACTGAATCACAGGTTACTGTATGGATCTGTCAACAGTTTCCTTTTCCACACACCTTTTGAAGAGCGTCTTTGAGGCTTACAGCTTGGGACAGTTATAAATAAAGTTGTTTGAATGTAGAATGTGTAGAATGTGCAAAGGCACATGCACACACAGACACACACACAAGCTCTCACTCATTTTGTTAGATATGTATGATATCTAAGTGTGAATATGACCATGTGGTCTTATAAGAAACTGCCAAGCTCTCTTAAAAAGGAATTACACCATTTCACATTCCCAGCAACAATGAAAGAGTTGCAGTTGCTTTAAACCCTCACCAGCCCTTAATAGAGTCATTTCTTTTTAATTTGTCATTGTTTAATTTCAGCCATTCTACTCCATGCTTTAGTTTGAGGTTAACTAGTGACTTATGCAGAATATCTTCTTGGAGTCTAAGTTGCTCTCTGTTCATCATCTTTGGTAATTTCTCAGGTCAAATCTTTGCCTATTTTTAATTTTAATGTCTTATTGAGTCTTGAGGGATCTTTGCATAATTTGTATGCAGTCTTTTATTACCTGAGTGTCACCAACATTTTCTACTTGTAATTTGCTTTTCATTCCCTTATCGGTTACTTTGGTAAGGTATCAGCTTTTTATCTTTAAAAAAAAAACTCAGTATTTCATGGATTGGGCTCTTGATATTTTGTATTAAGAAGCATAATTGAAAACAAGGTCACCTAGATTTGACCCTATGGGATATACTATAAATTGCATAGTTTTGCTTCTTACATTCTTTGTAGTAATCTATTTTCAGTTAAATTTTATGGAGGGTTTAAATTTAGTGTTTTCTTTTTTCATTCTTTCTCTGTCTCTTTTTTTGCTCTCTTTCTTTCTATTGCCTTTGCAAGTGGATGCCCAATTATTCTAGCACTATTTGCTGAAGATTATATTTTGTTAAATTTCATTCGTTTGTTTGGTCAAACTTTAACTATATTTATGTGGATTTATTTCTAGGCATTGTATTATAATTCATGGATCTACTTGCCAATTTTCTTTCTCTTCTGTATTATTTTAATTTTGTGTACTTGTTTATATAATTATTTATTTATAGTTTATGCATGTGTATTTTGTATGTGTGTGTACTCATAATTGTGTTTGAGGACAAGCATATGTGAGGTATAATAAGCATGTGGGGGTCAAAGATACTTTTCACAGCAGTCTTCACCCTTAACTTTGAAGCAGGATTTCTTGTTGTTCAGTGTTCTGCTTCCAAGAAACCCTAGGTGTGCCGGGACTAAAAAAGTCCACCACAGCTTCGAGGTTTTGGGTGGAACTTGGGGTTCTAAACTAAGTTACTCAGAGTTTCATTGTAAAGGCTTTATCAACCGAGTGAATTCCCCTGCATTCTCCCTTCATTTTAGTGATTGTAGTAAATCTTGAGGTCCCAGAGGCTACCCATCTTCTGATCCTTTTCTTCTTTTTCAATATCATGCTACTTGGTATTGGCTAGTCTAATCTTTCTGTCTTTCCATATTAACATTAGAATAACGCTGCTGAAATCCAAATAACAGCTTTCAGGCATTTTTATTTGATTTCCATTAACTCTATAGGTCAACCTAGGAAGAACTGGAATCTTAATAACATTAAGTCTTACTATTCATAAACATGGGATATCTGTGCATTAATTTACACCAGCTTTGATTTCTTTCATCTCAGTTCCATAGCTTTCCTTGTATAAATGTTAGGTATAGTGTTTATTTCTAGCATGCCATTTTAGTGACAATAAAAATAATACTGTGTTTTAAATTTTAAATGCTAATAATTTCTGATGTACAGAAAAGTGACTTTTTGGTGTTAATTTTATACACGATAAACTTGCTATATGCTTCATTAATTCCAGTATTTTTCTGATCATGCATATGGATGTACACATAATTATGTCATCTGATTTTTTGGAAGATGTCTTCTTTATTCAGTTGAAGAAGTTCTACAACTCTTCTAATTGATTTTTTTTTTAAATCAAGAATGAGTGATGGTTTTTACCAAATCCTTTACCTGTACCTTTTGAGATGATTATATGATTTTTACATTACTGCCTATTTATTAGTAGGTTGGTTATATCAAATTTTTGAATGTTGAACCAGCCTTACATATCTGTAATAAATTGAAAATGGTAGTATGGCTTTATAGACTGCTATATTTGATTTAATGCTCTGTTGAGAACTTTTGCCTCTCTGTTTATGACAGGTATTTGTCATGTTTTGGATTGTCTAGTTTTGTGGACAAGGGAAATGTTGGCCTCATAGAAACACTGAAGAAACATTTCCTCAGCTTCTGTTCTGTAGAATAGAGAACTGATTGTCATTTATTATTTAAATATTTCTTAGAATTCATGAGTAAATGATTTGAGCCAGGTACTTTCAGTTTGGGAAAGTTAATACATCTCAATTTAAATTTTCTAAGAGATGTGATCTATTCAAAGTATTTTTAGGAAGTTTTCATAGATTAGGACTTTCAAATTATTAGTCTATTTTACTGAAAATATCAAATTTATAGACATAGAGTTTCAAAGACTATCCCTTTCTTACCTTCCCCATGTCCATAGAGTCTCTAGTGATGGTCTGTGTTAATTTCTGATATGGGTAATTTGGTCTTCTCAGATTTTTCTTGGCTATTCTCATCAGATGTTTACCTTTTTTTTGTTTGCTTGTTTTGTTTTTTACCTTTTTCCCCACTAAGAACCAGCCTCTGATTTTTAAAAATATTTGTTATTTTCCTGTTTTCAGTCAAGCAAACCATGATTTTATTATTTCTTTGTTCTTCCTGCCTCAGTTTTATAAGTATATTTGTCCTCTTGTTCCTTAAGGAGGAAGCTTAGATCCTGATTTTAGACCTTTCTACTTTTACTGTACATTAATTTAATAACATATATTTCCCTTCTATACTGCTTTTACTATAGCTTAAAAATTTATCAAGTTGTGGACACATTTTTGTTTAGTATAAAATATTTTCAGATCCTCTTGGTGCTGTGTTTGTAGGATTGTACTGATAAATCTATAAATATTTTGAGCCTTTCTACATACTTCTCTGTTATTTATTTCTGGTTTCATTTGATTCCTATTCTTTTAAATTTGGTAATATATGCTTTATGGACTAGCATATGGTCTTTGGTTAATATTGCATGTGAGCTCAGGGAAATATATAGTCTGCTGCTATTGGTTAAAGTACTCTATAAAAGTCACTTATATTCAGTTGGCTGATAATGGTGTTCAATGTAACTATATTCTTACTGGCTTCATCCTGTATCTATTAGATAATTATAAAGGTCAGTTTAAATTTCCAAATACTATTTATATTTCTGCTTGAAGTTTAATCATTTTTATCACATAATTTTCTTTTCTGTTAATAGTCACATGCACAGTAAGAAATGCATTACTTTCTAACTGCTTTTCTTTATGACAAATTTATTGACTCCTAACAATAAATATCTGTGTTTCTTCCAAAAAAATCAAGCCTTATAAGAGCTATAAATTAGTCTGTTTGGAGCCTAGTACCCAGAGAAAACTCAATAAATATTTTCAAATAAATGAACAAAGTAATAAATTAACAAATGAATTGTGTCCCATGTCACACACAATAATATATGTTGTTCTTTTCTTGCCAAGAACATTGAGGTTACATGTAATTTTGCAGTATTGTAATGGACACAGAAATTTCTATGTTTGAATCAACACACGTATTATCCACAAATCTTATTTGTCCAAGGAAGTGAAAGATTCCAAAAACATCTACAAGTAAAAAGCTCATTCCTATAAGCAATTATCCCTCAGGTTTTTCTCACTATGTAGCACTGGCATCTTTTTCTCACCCCGCTTCTTGACTACCAGTCTCATTATTGAAAACTGTGTCTGCATCTGTTGTTCTTAAATAGCATGCAATAATAATTATCACAAGTTGATTTTAATATGATTCCATAAATTTCACACTAGAAAATGTGTTTCATGCTGCAAGAGTAGGCACATACTAAAATAATCACAGAAACAATTACATTGAACCCAGTTAACATAACAGAAAAGAATGATGACAAATAGTATTGTGTAATAGATGGTTCAAAAACCATGAATTTTGTTCCTAAAAGACCAACAAGCACTTTTAGAATGAATGAGGTTCTCTTAATGATTTTGTTGCAGAAGTCATAATGAGGTCATTCTAAGTCATGGCACCACAAATGTTGTTGAGAGTGTTAGAAAACATAAAAGAAGTCAAGCCTGAATCTATACTTTGTGTTTGAAAATAGCCACAGAAGCCATTATGATCTAATTTTTCACATGTGAGGTACAGTATTTTCCTCTATTTCTCAAGAAAACCCTACAGTTACAGAACACATCACCATTTTCTGTAAACATTGGTTCCCATTTCCAGTGACTGAATTTAGTGGGTAATTTTACATTGTTATACTCAGGTACCTTATGGCTTTTGTGTTCATTTAGAGTTGCCTTCCTGAGAATTGAGTTATTGTATAGGAAATAGTACCAATTGTCTTTTTTGTTGTTTTCAAACTCTATTTTTAGTTACTAGAAGTCAGGAGTATAGCCATTGTTGTCATCTTTTAAGTAAAATAAAGAATGGGCATGGTCTCTTTATTTATCAGGGGTGTTCTCCCTAAAGACTGTAAACTCCATAAAAAGTGGAACTTGTTTTCCTTTCTGGCAAACCAGCACCACGGACAGAGCCCCTTGTTAACACTGAAGGAAGGTAATCACCCTGGGGATCTCCACTATTTGCAAAGATAGGTGAGTGCAATGTTGTGCTTTGATAGTAAATCTGGAGCTCTGGAGACAGTTCCACTCATATGTTAATTCTCATATGTTAATATGAGAAGGAGTTGGGACAAGTTATGAGCCCCTTTTCGTCTCCTCAAGTGAAACTGGGGGAGATGATGCTGAAGACTGGATTTAATTATCACAAGAGTTCTGTCTGCCTTTCTCACAAATGTGATGATGAAAACAATTTATAATTCACAATATAATCAAAGCAGTCGATATGTGGAGAAAATTAATTAATTATAAATAAATGTTTCAGAGTTTTGGTCACTACTTCTGAGGGACTTGGGTTTTAAGAACTGTCTTGAGTGAACTTTCCAACTGTAGTAGTTAGAAGCAGATGCTAGGAGGTATGTAGCTAGGAATGCCTGTGAGAGAGTAAGTGAGAGAGGCCAGGAGAGTCAGCAAAAGCACAGTCACTGCAAGGAAGGAGAAGCGGGGCAGCAGACTGCAGAGCAGTTCTGAGAAAACCAGTCAGGCCACAGGGGAGTCTCCAAGAAACAGTTGCTTAGCAGCCTGTGTTGAGCACAAAGTGATCTGCAATAATACTCCCACTGTAATTAGTCACTGACTGGCAAGAGCCTGGGAAAGACTGGCCTCAATTCAGTGGTAGATCCAGAGACCTCCCCCCAACTCCCCAGCCTCTAGAGCTGTCGTTCAATCTGTCTTCCATGCCATTTCTCTTGAAAGAGAGCTAAGTGTTGTCACAGTATGTTTTCTCAGTATCATATGATGAAATATCCAACAAAAATCAAAACTGATTTTCCTCCTCACCATTACTTTATTATGTTGAGTTATAGCCTGATCTTCATCTTCTCCTGGATGACTTCGACCTTCTCCAGTTCTTCTCCTCACCCTGAAAATATCTACACTTGCCAAGGTCAGACTCTGCCTCTAGCCAGCTTCAATGACCTCTCATCCACAAATTTATTGGTCACTTCTTGTACATATTTTCCCAGTGGTCCAGTTTTAAACTATAGTCCCAAGTTCCTCCTAGAAATGCTAATTTAGATGTCTCAGTGCAACTTGAATTGACTTTATTAAAACAAAACACAATCATTTCCCACTTCCATTTGGCTTCTCCTCTGACTCCCATGACACCCTCCCCCTCAAAAGGAAGCCATGTTAGGAAAGGTTGAGTCATTGCTGTAGACAGCTCATGCTGCTGGGATGAACCTCCAA
>PVHP010011435.1:26712-45183 GCA_004024765.1 Zapus hudsonius | reverse complement strand
TGTTGGGGGGGGTGTCTTATCTTATCAAGTTTCATGAGAAGTCACTAGAGGGCGTGAGAGGACACACAGGCTGCTTTACCTTGCTGAAGACTAGCAGTCTAGTGAGCCTGGCACTGGGAAGCAGCTGAGGGTTCTCTGCAGAATCTGGAAGAAATGCTGAAACTGAGAGGGCAGTTACAGAGGTGGTGGGAGGGTGGCTTGGTTCTAGATACATTGTGGAAGTTCAGTCACCTGACTGCCAAGTTGAATGTCACGGCCAGGGAAGAGAAGAGGAAAGAATAGCTGAGAATTTGGCTGGAGCAGATGGGTGAACCAGTGTGTTATTTCCTTCAGCAGGAGAAGGAACTGGGGGAGCATTAAGTTAAACATTCATTTTGGAATTGCCCATTCGAGGTCCAAGGAGAGGCGCTGAGTGTGTTATCTTTCTTGTTTGTGTGACAACATACCTGAAAACCAACCAAAGGAAGCAAGGGTTTATTTTATGAGGACTCAGTCCATCATGGCAGCGAGGGCATGGCAGCAGGAACTGAGGCACCTGTAGTCAGGGTCAGATCCTGTGTATGTTCTAAGCCTACTGGGTTCTTGGTTGGTTTAGGATGAAAGGGAGAGGGAAGGATCATGGATATCTCTAAGAATTTGGTTGATGGGAATGAGAAAGAAAAAGTCATGGACCAGTTGGGACGGGACAAGATGAGCAGGGGGCTGGAGATGTATGTGGCCCTGGAGACATTCCATGTAGATGGCGCTTAAAAGCCTCAGTAGCAGCAGCAGGAGTTTGCTGAGGAAATGGTTTGACCATACCTGCAAAGAGAAGTTGGGTATTAGTCTCTCTCTCTCACTCTCTCTAATTGAGTAAAAGTTCTTTCTCATTTGGAGCTAACTTATCACATGGTAAAAGCCTCTTTCCCCATCCAGAAGGATGAGGTGCCCTGTTATCTCCACAGACCAGATGGGGCATTCAAAGAGCTGTGTGTGACTCACATGCTTATCTGTAGCTTCCCCCCTAAACCCCACATGCCTCTCTCTTTTTAAATCCTTTCTTTCCTTTTTTCGCCTTGGTAGCTGGCCTGTGTTGGCAAAATATATAAGAAGGCCCGAATCAAAGCACACAATGTTTTTATTCTCCCAACAAGAATGCTTGTCTCATAGATCTGCTTTGGGAAGTGGATAAAGAAGAAAATGCCAGTCTGATTCCAGACCTGCACCGCATCACATGCTCTGCATTATCTCAGCCGTACCAGAGGGAAGGCAGCTCATCCATCTGAAAGTTCTCAGATCCAGGAAGGTAACTTTGGTGTGTTTTCCCAATAACAGAGGTGTAAGCACTATAGCTTGGATGTCAAGATCCCTTAAAGTCCATGTATTAAAGGTTTGTTCCCCAGGGTGGTGCTATAGGGGGGGACTGTGGATCTTTAGGAGTTAGGGATTCAGGCTTATTGAGAGCATATCCTTGAAGGGTATTGCAAAACCCTGGCTCCTTGTTTTCCTTTTGTGCTTTCTACATACTCCATTCCCTCATTGCCATCCAGTGTGCTCCCTGGGGACCTCAAGCAATGTGCCTGCCTGATCATGGTCCCTTTGGACCCTTCAAAACTGTGAGCTAAAATAAGACTTTTCTCTTTGTAAGTTAATTAGCTCAGGTATTTTGTTACAGTGAAGGAAAGATGACTTGTTTAGAAAGAATCTGAGATTTCTTCACTTAGTGTAGAAGCCACATTATTCACTGAGCAGTCCTCATCACCCGGAAGAGAGGAATAAGAATCTATGATGTTCTCACTGTGCACCAGGTAATATTCAGAGAGATTGGGGCAGATTCTGGTGTTACACAATGTCTTGGTTATGACTAGAGCCTGGTTTCCTTGAAGAAGTCACTCAGGAACTACCAGGGTGTGTCTCTGGGGAAAGGCCCCTTCCATTCTGGAAACCCCAAGGATTAGGGAGTCTTTCAGTCTGTAGAAATCACAGATGGTCAGGACCTCAATGCCCTCTTGGTAGATGTCCCAGGTGCACGAGAGACCCAACAAGTACTCCCAAGGACTCATCAGAATTATTTCTATCAACTTACATTTCCTAGGCTTCTGAATTCTCCAAGTAACTGGGGATGGTCCTTTGATCTGACTGAAATGTAAGGTTTCAAAGCAAAGTCAAATTAATAAGGTTTCTTAAAGCTGCAGGAGAGCCATCTGTGGTCAGTTGGGCAAGTGGGCTTTTCTCTGACCTGCTACTCTACCACATAGCTTCCTCATAATGAATGGCTTCTGAATGAATTTTCACACCCAACGGAGACTCTCTGCTATGCTTTGCATATGAAATGTCCCTCATAGGCTCATCTAGCAATCCGCATTGTCCCAGGGACTTTCTCTCTTCACATCATGCAGACTGGTATTACAGACAGCTGCTCTGCCCACCCAGCATTGATGTGGGATTTGGGAATCCACACTCTGGTCCTCACACTTGCGAAAGGAACACTTTACTGATTGAGTCATCTCCCCATCCCCAGTGGTATAGGATTTGAAAAGAAAAATACTCTGTGACTTGTGCTTAAACTACTGAACTACATAAACCTAATATAGGGAAAGACTGGTCTGATGATTGACCCAGGGTCTACATTGCCAAGGGGTTTCAGGGATGGGTTCCTCATCTTTAAGATAAATATGACCTGTAGGACTATGCCAGCTTCCTGAGCCCCACCTTGCTGGGGGTGGGCAATGAAAACAGTTACAGCACCTTTCTCTTTCAGTGGGCCTATTCTCTAGATCCTTTGCTTCATACACTGACTGCCCTGGGCTTACTCCCCACATCCCATTTCTGATGCCTTTGCCCTCTCCCTCTGGTTTCTGCCTTGGGCTTGCCAGAGATTGAAGTATGAAAGGCAGGTGCTCTTGCTTTTTGTTTGTAGCATGACCAGCCCCCAAAGTATGAGAAAGGTACCGGACCCTGAGAAGCAGAGGGCAGGGGAAGAAAAGTACCATGGAGCCATTGGAAAGAAGCTGGGAGTGCTAGTACCCACTCCTTGCTTTTCCCTCCATTTTTGCTGCGTGTAGGTAAAAGTCATGAATATATGTGGAATTAAGGTGAATGAATTTCATTCCTACTTTTGGATGCTGCTCTGCCTTTGTGGTCCTTTTGTCTGAGTCCCTTGATCACTTAGAATAGTTTGGCAGGGCTGCATTTCAGAGTAGAGTGGAGAAAAAGAATGATAAATAATTTATGAACAATGGCACTCTAGTCTAAAGGAAATAGGTAGTTGATTTTCAGTTCTATGTATGGGGCTGCATGAAGGCTGTAAATATTAACATTATTGGAACAAATAGGAGGATTTGGTGTCTAGTCCAGACTTCCTCCTGGAGTTGTAGTCAGGAAGGGATAAAGGACCACAGAATCATCCAGGTCAGGCTAGGGAGTGTCTTTTGAGTTGTTGCAAAGGCAAAGAATTCATATGTGGAACCATTTAATTTTTGACTTTCCCTCGACCAGGAGGAACAAGACAAAGAGGGCAAGTCAGAGTGTCTTTCAGTTCTGAGCTGGCTTTTCCAGTGGGATCATCTATCTTTTCTGTATCTGGTTTTGCCAGTTAAGCACTAATAATACACATCCTCAGACATGATCTGTGAGTGCAATTTATTTCTGTATTCATGCCTTTCTTTATAAGAGTGCCTGCTAGGATGGATATACAGGAGTAATATCAGGGATTAAATAAAAAAGGCATTTCGGAGAAAACAAATAAGCCAGGGGAGATTTCACTGGAAAAGCAATTTTTACTTGTCTCCCCACACCCAGATTCAACAGACATTTGGTACGGGACTTTAGCTTCCATAGATAAAAGTAAATGGCTAAAAAGTAACTGACTGCTTAGTAGTAGCTACCAAAAATTAAGTGTACTCAACACTGTAAGATGTATTAGATTCTTGCCCACAGTCAGTAAATGCTGGCCATAGTCAGTAAAAACTGGCCAGCTGCTACTCTGTATCAGTTATTTTCATTGCTACAATTAAATACCCAAGCAGAAGAAGTTTAGGGAAGGAAAGTTCTTCAAGGTGAAGGCTATCATGGTGGGAAGAGCATGCCAGGAGCAGACAGCTGTCATCACCTCATCACATCAGCAGGTACGAAGTAGTATTGTCACAGTCAGCCACACACCACTGGGATGAATCTTCAAACCAGGCTCAATTTGGGGGAAGAAAGTATTTATTGAAACTACAGATTGAGAGGAAGTTCTGTAACAGTGAAAGAGGCTGGCCCTCTTTCACAGGTCAGAGCAGAGAGAAAAACCCATCACCTACACCACACACACAGAACAGGGAATAGGCAGGAGGGCCAAAGAGAATTTCTTCTCCTTTATATAGGCTTAGGGTGGGGTCTTATAGTCCTATACCAGACTTAATGGCTTCCTGAATCTCTGGAATTTCCTTCCTGCATGGCCCACACAGGAAAGGATGTTTACTTCCAGCTTCTTTGAGCTTCTTTACATCCTGCCCCTTGCTGAGAGGCTGCCTTCCTGTAAATATCCTCAGAGACTCACCCAAGATTATTAAAAAGATCAAGTTGACAACAAAACCTAACCATCTCAAGTATGAAACAGCAAATGGAGCTGTGATGGAGGACTTCAAGGTCCACTCCCAGGGACATACTTCTTCCTGCATGGCTCCACCTCCTAAAGGTTCCATAACATTCTTGAATAGCTTCACCAGCTCAGGATTAAGTATTCAAACATGTGAGTCTATGGGGGACATTATTTTCAAACCACCACATTTTGCCCCCTAGATCCCATAGATTCACAGCCATCTCATGATTTCTTAACTGTGAGCTCTATAAAATCAAAACACAAGTTACATACTTCAATATATAATTGTACAGAATAAACATTCTCATGGCAAAAGGAAAGAATGGGGGGCTAGTAAAGAGACTGGACTAAGGCAAGACCAAAAGCCAGCAGGGTAAACATCAAATTCTCTAGCTCCATGTTTGGTATCTGGGGCTTGTGATGGAACCCTTTGCACTCCACAAGGCTTGGGTAACTTTGTCTTTCAGTTGAATCTGCTCAAAGTCTATTGCTTTCCCTTGGTGGTTGTTCCACAGTCCTGGCATTTCTAACTCACTGTGGTCTCCGTTGAAACTTACATTTCACCTTCACATCTTCACCTGGTGGCCTCACAGGACCCCTTGTACGAGTTCTGACCCTGCCTCACATTGCTTAGCCTCAGTGGTCCTCTAGAACTATGGTGCGATCCATGACCTTCTCCATCTTGTATCTTTTATTCTTCCAAAACCAGTACCAGTGGGTGGTGCTGCAACGTTCCATGAATTTGGGATGAAGCCTTTCTTTGGGACACAGCTAGCTCTGTAGGCTGACATTTGGCAGCAGAGACCTTGTTTAATATTTTTCCCTTCATGCTTTTTCCTTTCAAAATAAAATACATTCTTGCTTGCATTGAGCTTTCAATGGATCATATCTTACTCTCAGGGCCTCCTTCCTATTGTTCTTATGCACAGCAGTCTTTTTTTTTTTTTCCTTTTCATGGTGGTATTCTTTTTAGCAATTGCAGCTGAATTGGCTGATGTCTCTGGTCCTGGGACTTGAAACTTGCTTACTTTTTTTTCTGTTCCAAACTTTATATTTTTCATATTTTTCTGCTGTGTGTTTTGTTCTCTTTCATGGTGGTTCTGAATATGAGTAGCAAAGAGCAATCAAACCAGGGCTTTTCTGTCTGAAATTTTCTTCACCAAACACATTAGTCTATTACTTTTAAATTTAACTTGCTCAACTTTTCATGACAGGAGTAGAATGTAGCCAGATTGTTTGCCAGAATATCACATGAATTGCCTCTAGCCTAGTTCCTGGTAGAGTTTGTATTCCCCTCTGAAGTCTCCACCATCCACATTTTTCTCCTTCTTATGGTCTTACTATTTCCCACAGAATAATCCCTAAGTCTTTTTAAAATAGTGTAAGGCTTCTTTTGTCCAGAGTTCCAAATTCTTCTAATTCCTCCTGCAAACCAGCTCTCAAACACCATGGTCAAGTTTACTACAATTAATGGCCCCACATCTGGGTAACAATAATCTGTGTTAACTATTTTCTTGTTGCTGGGACAAAATAACCAGATGCAGCATAGAAAAGGAAAGGGTTTATTTCATCTCACAGTTTTTTGGGAAGTCTATCATGGTGGGGAAAGCTTAGCAGAAACAGACAGCTGGTATCACACCATCACATCAGCAAGTGGGGCTGGGCTATAACACCTCAAGGCCTGTCTCCAGTGAAACACTTCCTCCAGCAAGGCTCCACCTCTTAAAGGTTCTAAAGCCTCCTGGAACAGAACCACCAGCTGGAGATTAATTATTCCAACACATGATTCTATGGGGGACATTTTACATTCAAACCACTATATACTCTAACACCACCATATCATATGGCCAGTTTGCCTCCTAAGCCCTCTGGGCTTGCCAGTGATGTTATTGTTCTTTCTTCAATGATGTCTCCATGACAGCAACTTGATCAATAATAGGCTTTTTTTTTTTTAGCTTAGAGTTATATCTTTTATGAGCTCTTTAGAAGGCAGCTTATATCCAGTAGCCCAGAAAGTGGGCTGGAATGGGATCCAGCTCACAGAGTAAAGAGAGATATGGACATACCATCTCAGAGTAATGTTCAGAGATTCTCAGTATATTTCACTCACCAGGCTTATTGAGAACTTTGGGAATTTCTGTATGAAGTTTATATTATTCATCCAATTACTCTAGAATTCTTCATTTCTCCTGGGTCTATATAATTACTATGCTTCCTTTCATGTAAAATTTTTAGGGTGTTTTATCTCTTGGGAACACAATTTTCTTTTCATTTTCAATTTTCATTTGTGTTCTCTTCATAGGTTCACAGAAAATTCAGAGGAAGGCTCAGAGAATTTTCCATATGCATGCTGCTCCCCACAGGCATAGGTTCCAAATTGCTCATCCGCATCATCCGCCAAAGTGGCAGAGTTGACAGTATTGATGGGCTCACACTGAGGCATCCCTACTTCCCAAACTCCATAGGTACATCAGGGCTTTTGCTTTTGTCCATTCTGTGAGTTAGACAGGTATGTGATGATATGCATCCACTGTTATAATGCGTTTCTTAGGTCTCTTAGATCTTGATGGGAAACCCTAGCAATTATTTATTTCAAAATAAATATTTCTGAACTCTTTCTATATCTAAACCAGCCACTGTGATAGGTGAATATGATTAAAGATGTATCCTTTGTCCTCAAAGAGTTTACAGATTCAGGAGACAAATGTGTAAGTAGGTGTTTATAAAACACTTTGGCAGTTGTAAGGATAGAGAGAGGTATTTGTAAAGTACAAAGGGTAAATCTCACATAGTAAAGGAAGTTTCCTGGATGAGGAGAAGACTGGATTGACTGTTGAGGAACAGTAGGATGAGTTAAGATATGGTTAGGTGCATTTTGAGAAATGTAAGTTGTGTGATGCAGGGGACATTGTATGGAGAGGTACCGACTGGTGGGAGATGAGATTTTTGAATGGAAAACTGTCAAAGGACTGGACTTCAGTTGTGGGGGCCTTTGAAGGGTTTAAGCTTAAATGTTTGATGTGCACTTAGAACAAACCCAGTGGATGACAATAGGCAATTTATTCATGTTTCATTATTTATTCTATAAATGCTTTGGAAAATGCTAAAACATTTACCTCCTGACCATGCCCCTTTTCTTGCTCTGAGTGGACTCTGTAGCCCAATGTCTCTTTCCTGTTGTGACAGATACTCTTGCTTTGTCATCAGTGGCTTCCTCACTTTTGATCATGATTTAAAAAATATTTTAGTTTGTTTGCAAGCATAGAGAGATAAAGAGAAGAAAAACAGAATGAGAGAATAGGCACACCAGAGCTGTCAGCTGTGACAAACAGACTCCAGATGCATATAGCATTTTGTGCATCTGGCATTACGTGGGTACTGGGGAATCAAACAGGTCATTAGGCTTTGCAGGCAAACACCTTAACTGTTGAGACATCACTCCAGCCCCCCTTTTTTTGTGAGGTAATTTCAGCTTTGACCTTAACAGTTCCATCTTGGGATAGTTGCACAATCTCTTTGAGTCTCAGTTTACTGATCTGAAGGGAAAAGCCCATGGTATAGGGTACTTACTCAATATGTTAATTCTCTCTGAAAATGTCACATAGCTCATCGTTCTCTGAATTAATGCAGTCTTATTTCCTTCCACTATTTCAAGTGGGATGAGATACGGAGTTAGCCCCTGGAAGTTGTTTAATTAATGCAGACCCCTACTAGGTGTCAGGTTTTATGCTAGGAGCCTTGTGCATTCTAAAGTGATTTAAATTTTAACTTTTCAGAGCAGATGCTCAGTGTCACACCTGAAGAAACAGAGAGGTGCATGCATGCCTTGGCTAAGATCATGTTAATGAAAAGACTGGAATCCAAAGATTGTTAAAGCTTGTCCTTTACACCATGCCAAGCTTCCTACTAAGTTCCAGGCATTTAGTTTGTGCACCAGGGAACAGTAATGTTGAATAAGGCATGAAACCTTTCTCCAAGAACCTCGTGGATCAATGAAGGAGGACGGATGTATTCACAAGGCTGTTAGAAAGCAGTTGGAAGTTCAATAGCAGGTGTGCAGAGGGTGTTTCAGGAGCCAAGTGAAGAGATGCCACCAAGGGGTGGGTGGACCATCTGTGGATCTTTGGCTTCCTTGGAATGCATCATCCATGGTCTGGGTTAGATACTCATGGTTAGACAGTGCCTCAGAGCAGCTGCATAGAAACTCCTTAGTGATAGAAACATTGACGACATGTGCAATGACTCCTCCGTGTCTTGGTCTTCAGGTAAAGTCATTGGATGTCACTTTGGAAGGTTTGTGTCTCATTGAAAAAGACACGTCTCAGCATGATTTCTACCCATTTGCTTCATCTTCAGGACAAACTGTCTTTCTTAATGGGGAGAGGAGCCTGTTTTCTTGCCACCTGTCAGGGTTTAGCAGGCTGTGGTGGCTTATTACTATTGTCTTCTGCTGCCAAGAAAAAGCGCATAAGTTCTGGCCAGGCTCATAGGAGTCATGAAAGGAAAAGAGGCGGGGCTGGGATTTCTAGCAGAAACTGACTATTAGCACAACTGCTCCATTGCTGCCTTCTCTCCTGCCTCGGGTACCACTCCCACCCCAGCAGCCTACTCTGGTCCTTCATACCTTTCTTTAGACTAACCTGACTTGCCATGGATTCTTTGTCAACATAATTGTAGAGAAGGGTTAGCCACGGTTTAGTAACTATTGTGCAGTTTGACCACATGTCAACTTGCATCTCATATTTTGAGTGGTGGAGATAGTTTGAACAGGATCTTGAATTTTTGTACTGCTAAAAAGAATGACCACCACTTAATTCAATTGAGTTTATTCACTTTCCTAAATCTTCCTTCTCTACAGAGATTATTAAGACATGGACCCTGCTTCAAGGGGCTCACAATTGGTTGCGTTGCTCATGTATATGTACATGTGTGAGGGGATGCGTTCCATGGAGGGAAGAAGAGAAGGCCACTGTGGGGCCCTTGGGTGAAGAAGGTTGAATGGAAATATGATCATATTTGTATTTAGAAAAAAGAATTGTAATCAAACATAACAGTTCTACATCTTGGTGAATATAAAGGCAAAATAAACACAGCCAAAACATAAAAGAGTGGAGAAAAGTTTATGGGCTGTATAAGATAAGGAGAGTGTGTCAACATCATCTCCAAGGTTCAACTCTCAGGGAAACAAAGGAAGTAAGAAAATTTTATTTAGGAGACCTATGGGATGGGCCAATTCTTTTGAATGTTTAGTTGCGGTCATAATTATAAAAATAGTAAACACATTTTTGCACATGCTTAACTTAAGGTCATGAAGCACATCAGGAGAATATTTAACTAATCGATAGGAATGCCTCTGGGCATGCTCAGCTGAAAAAAAAATGAAAGGGATATTTTGAAGGAACATTAAAACAAGAGTCTGCCCTGAAGATGCACGTCTTGGTTAGTCACTAAAAGAACTATGAGGTAACCAACCCTTAAAACCCAAAGAAAAGGGAAAGGTCAGTGCCCAATGCTGTTAGAAGGTCCATTACCATGAAAATGTCCACAGAAGGCTCTTGCATGAACCTCATTTGACCCAGCAGCAAGGGCTGTTGAGGTGTCGTGATGGTGTATCCCAGTAGGTATGGAGTGATGGCAATCATGAGTGAAGACAGCTCCTCCTTGAAGTCTGAGGCACCGGAGCACAAGGTGCACTCAGGGCTGAGAGTGGGCAAATGCTTCACACCAGAGACAGGTTCTGAACATTCCCAGGAAGCAGATGAATAGTGGCTAGAGATTACACAGGTAGAAATACATAAAGATCGGGATATATTTGTGTCAGCTTCTGTCCTGTGTGGGAGTGAAGGAGGAAGCGATGGATGGGCTGTCTTGTAGGAAAGGCTGTGGGACTGGTTGTGGGTGTTTCCTGTCTGGTAGCATCTGTTTTATATCTGAAGAAGGAGGCGAGATCCTCTTATGAGAGAGACAAGTGTGGTCATAGCAGAGACGGGAACTGGAGAGGAGTAATGTGTGGGAAACACTGCCACAGAGAATGCAAGAATGACAATGGAATTTCTTAGCGTGGGTGTGTTTTCCCTTATAGCTGAAGGTCAAGAACATGCTGTGATAAAGGCCCCCTGGTTGAGTTTTCCTGGGCTCGATTTTATCAGGATGATGTGAAGAGAAAGCAAAAGATGGCTCAAGGAACTTAGAGCATGGGAAGCTGCATTGGCCAGGTCTCGATAGAGGAGCAGAGTGGATAGAATGAATGTATATATATTTCAGAGGAGATTGATTTGAATATAGGCTGCTTTCTGCACACTGGAGAGGCTGAGATCCTGGTAGCTGCTCAGTCCACAAGGCTGGGTGCCTCAGCAGTCCTAATCTGGTGCTAAAAGCCTGGAGGATTCCTGGAGAGCTGCTGGTCTTCAGGCCACACTGCAAGGCCAGTGCCAGTGAAGGATGCTAACAATAGGATAGATACACTCACCAGCAAGGCGCAAAGGCTGATAGGCAAAAGCAGGACCGCTTTTCCTTCAGACCTGTTTCTATCTGGGCCTCTGATGGAAGGGCTGCCCACTGTAAGGGAAGGTCATCATCCATATCCCCACCTCCAGTTAAGTCTTCTTGGAAATGCCCTCACAGACTGGCCTAGAGTCACATCTTTTAGTTAATTCCTAATCCAATTAAGATGGCAATCAAGATCAAATACGACAGCAACAGTGTTGTGAAAATCATGAACCATGGGGATTAGGGGGCATAATTAATGAAGAAAGAGAGCGATGATGGCCCCAGTCTGAGAACTATGAGAGATGTTTGGCGAATAAAATTGCAGGATCCTGGCTGAAAGTTCTAGCCTTAGTGATTCTAGAAATGTAAGTTACAGGTCATGGATGTTCTGAAGTACTAGGATGTGGGGAGAAAATGCCGTTGAAAATAAGTGAAGAAACGGAAGTCATCTGTAGGGTCATGTGTATGGGTGCTAACGTATCATCCAGGATGACTGCAAAGCCTTAGGTAGGAAAGAAAAGAAAATGTTATGAAAGAAGTTATTAGGAGACTGGCGGGCATCAGCCAAGAGGGAAGAAGGATGGCTGCTTTGACATTTTACCAGAAAAAGTTACTAATGGCTGTCAATCTCCCTTGAGAAGGCATTCATTAGTAAGTCATTAGAGCTATTCTTAAGGCATTTATTCATGTAGCTGCTAAACGTTATTGAGCATTTAGACTTGCCAAGGTGACAGGTGGAAGAGACTGATTTCCCAGGGGTCTTACCAATTCAATAGACGACACAAACGCAAACACACAGACCTTCAATGAAATGCAGCGATTACTTCTGAAGGAAAGGAAACATTTTCATTAATTTCAATTAATTTTGGCCAGAGAAGGTGAATGAAGTGTCTGGAAAGAGATGGTGTTTGGGCCAGATGCTGGAGAGTGAGGGATTTTTCCAGAAGGGAAGACTGGTCAGGGGAGGTGGATTTCAGGCAGAGAAAGTGTCCAAAGGTGTTAGTCTATGGCTAATCTAAGGTCTTTCTCATCCATGTCTTATCTGCTGTGCCTCTGGGGACATGGATGGTCATGGTGTATGCTTCTGAGATTGAGTTTCTTAGGAATCAAAGTCACAAATAGGAAACTGCCTTGAAGGGTGAATGGTGAGTGTAGCCCATGCAGAAAGAGGGGGCTGTGGGGGACACAACAGCATGCTATGCACAATTTTACACATAGGCCCCTGGGTCTCAGATACACATGGGAGGCAAAGAAAGTTTTATATTCATCAAAGATCTTTACGTTTGTAGAGTGGGTTAGCCTGGAAGACAGCACGGGCTTCCCTTATAATTATGAAAGCATACTCAGCTATTTAACATCAACCTTTATCTTTAAGAAATTTTTTTTGTTTCTTTAAAAACCCTATACTTAGGGCTTAAGAGATAGTTCAGCAGTAAGTGCTCTTACTGCTAAAGCATGAGAGCCCAAGGCAGGCTGAGACTACCTGGGTTCAAATCCGCAGATCCCACACAAAAGAGCTGGGCATGGCCGTGCATATCTGTGACCCTGGTTCTGCAGGGGAGCAGAGATTCAAGAACTGATGGAGCCTATAAAGCTCTGGAAAGAGTAGAGAATCTATCTTAAAAACAGACCAGGAGGAAGAGTGAAGGGTCAGGATGCCTGACACTCCACTCTAGCCACCGCAGATGAGGGGTCTTGCCATAGGAACATGTATGGGACACAGCAAGGGCATGTACACACACATACACACACACACACACACACCTATACTGAGGGCGGGAAGAGTAGCTCAGTAGGAGAAGTGCTTTCTTCTTTCTTTTGGCCTGTGTATGCATGCATATTTTGTATGCATGCATGTGCACATGTGTGCGCATGCCTGTGGAGGCCAGGAGTTGACTTCAGGTGTCTTTCTTAATTGCTTTCCACTTTGTTCCCTTGTTGAATCCAGAGCTCACTGATTTGGCCATCAAGCCCCAGGGATCCTCCTGTCTCTGCCTCCCCAATGCTGGGATTACCACCATGCCTAGGTTTATTTTACATGGATGCTTGGTATTTGAACTCAAGACTTCAGACTTGTGTGGAAGCACTTTACCCATTGAGCCATGTCTTCAGCCCCATCGTTTATAGACGCCAGCCACTGGGCTCTGGATACCAGAGATTCTTTTTTAATCTCCAAAGTTCTATTTCCAGTCAGCTCACACTCAAGTTAGGATTGAGACATACCTTTTTTATTTTTGAGGGGCTGTGATTAAAGTGAGGGGCCATCATTCTGCTCATTATTCTCTCCAGGTACTAGGAATCAGGCCAGGCTCAGTCTGTCTCTTGGCTGTCTTCAGTGCTTAAGTTCTCCTGAATAGTTCTCCTTACTTGTTTCCACAGTTCTGTATGTGTTAGGTCTCACTAGTCCTGGCTCTCTCCATAGCTATAGCCCTACTTGCCTATGCCCAGTTTTTACAGCCCTGGGGTATGACTTAGGTCTTGAATCCTATTCCCCTCCATAGACTAGAGACCCACCCTGTACCCTTGCTGAAAGATCTGTGTCCTGCTGCGTTGGTGGGACCATTGGAGGCTGTGGGATTGCCAGTGGCTTGTGATGACCTCTCTCCCAAGTCAGTGCCCTAGATTGAGGAATTTCACAGCTATATCTCTATATGACTTTCTCCCATTTCTGTTTTCCACTTCCATCCAAAACTTGCCTGCTATGTCCTGGGCTTATATTTCCATCCTCGGTCTTGGTATCTGTTTATTTTTTATTTTTTATTTCTGACAAACCAGTTGTTATTCATGTTACATTCAGGTGGCATGGAATTTTTCTGTGTAGTATATATTCATGTGAGCATGAATATTCATATGCATGTGGACACGCACATATGTTTGCATACACATGGAGGTCAGTGGCTGATGGCAAGTGTGTATCTCAGTTGCTTTCCACCTTATTTATCAAGACAGGCTCTGTCACTAAACCCAAAGTTCACCAATTTGACTAGTCTACGATCCAGCTTGGCCCTGGGATCTGCCTGTCTCTGCCTTCCCAGTGCTGGGATTATAGGCATGCACTGCCACATCTGGCCTTTACATGGTTCTAGGGATCTGAACTCAGGTCCTCATGTTGCATGTTGCATATGAAAGTGCCTTTCTCACTGAGCCATCTCCACAACCCTAGACTTTTGATTCTGGCTATGACAGTTATAATCTGGTAATCATGTTTGGCCTAATCCTATATCCAACCCTGGATCTCAAACCCATGCTACCTGGCTGGTCTTGGATGCACCTGTGTGATAGAACTTCCTTCTGCCTCTTCAGTGCCTAGACGATCTGGTTCCTGTTCCAGCTCCTGGGCCCTTCAGGCCCATCTATCCAGGCTCTGTGAACCCTGTCTTATGGTCACAGGCAAAGGCCTCAGGGGAACAAGCAGATCCCAAGTCTCACTTGGTAAAGATCTGAGGAGATTTATCAGGAGGTGCATCCTGGTGCCTGTGGGAGTGGGTTTTAGTATTCACACAACTACTTCCAGAATGCTTCCTTGCCTGAAAGGGGAACTGGCTTCTCTTGCCTTGGCATCTTCATCTGTAAAATGGCAATTTATTTCTAGGGCTCTGATGGCTTGGGGTTTGGCAAGATGTGCTCATTTGCTTTTGAGAGCTATTAGATGGGAAGATTATAGTTATACATTTTGTTAGATGTCACTGGAGACACGATGACCATACATTAGGTACCTCCTAATGTGGACCTAATGGAGAATTTCCTCCTGTGGTATAATATTTGGTAAGGCTAGATTGTGAACAGTGACACTCTCCATTTTTTTGGCATGTGTATGTGTGTTTGTCCATATGTGTGGGCACATGTATGCATCCAGATGCTAGAGGTCAACTCTAAAGTTGCTCTCTATCCTTTTCTTTGAGACAGGGTCTCTTGCTGAGCTTAGAGCTCACCGATTTAACTAGACTAGCTAGTCAGTGTGCCCTAGGGAGTCCCTGTCTGGCTTCTCAGTGCTGGAATTCCAGACATGCACCACCACACTTCTCATTTTATGTAAGCAATGAGAGCCTACACTTAGGTGCTTTTGTTTCTGTGACAATCACCTTGCCCACTAAGCCACTGCTTAGCCTCCATCCACTTTCCTGTTCTTTCCTTTCTTTCTTTCTTTTCTTTTTTTTTTTTAAGACAAGGTATCTCATTGACGTGGAACTCATTGATAAGGTTAGATTGGCTGGCCATTGGGCCCAGGATCCTCTTGTTCTGCTTCCCCAGCACTGGAATCATTGATACAGGACTTCTAAATCACTGCTTTTTAAAGCGATGCAGTCAATGGCATTTTGCTGACTCAGACACTCACCTGCAGATTCAACCAATTACCAGCTAAATGGCAGCCATTGGTGACAAGTTGCACCAAAGCTGTTTTTCCTGGGAATTTGGAGTTGGACTGAGAGAGTTGGTGTCTTTTTGGTGGCTTGAATCTAAGTTGACTTTGAGGTAGCAGGTATCTACATGCTGGGGAGCAGGACAGTCAGGCTTCTGAGAAAGGAGAGTGACGTGACAGATTGGTACTGCCTGGAATCTGGACAAAAGCCTTCTTGCTGCCTGCTGGCCTTCTTAGGACCTCGTTTTATTCTTTTCTTTCTTTTTCTTGTACTTGGATTCCACAGACACAATCTTAAGTATTTTCTTTTTTAAGACAGGGTCCCATGGAGTGCAGGCTGACTTTGAACTCGCTGTGTAGCTGATGATGACCTTAAATTTCTGATCATCCTGCCTTTACCTCCTAAGTGCTGGGATTACAGGTGTGCACCACTGCACCTGGTTTATGCAGTGCTGAAAATAAAACATAGGATTTCACGCACATGAGAGAAGTATTTTACCAACTGAGCTACATCCCCAGGCCAAATTTTAAGTATCTTTGTTGCAAAATTCCCTTCCTTTTTTTTTTTTGTCTTAAAAAGCTGGGATGAGTTGGCTTTTGCTGTTTTTAAACAGAACAATTCTCAAAACTCACCTTTTTTTTTTTTTTTTTTTTTTTTTTTGGAGTTTCGCCTTTTCAATATTTACCATGTGGTGCTTCTGAGGGGCCATGTGGGACATTAGTCTCAGAAGAGTGCCCGTGCTTTTATCTGAAGCTGGATAGGAGGTGGGTCTTAGAGCCACTTGCCTGCCACAGTTAAAAGAACAGGGCTACAAGAAGGAAGTCAGACCATAGAGATGTTGGAGGTTGACATGGCGGCCTTTCAGTGGTATGAATCCATCTCCTGTCACCAAGGAAAATGAGGTTGGCCTGATATGACTTGTTTTATGGTATATTATTAACTTTTTCCTAGCTTTCTCTTGTTCCCCTCCCTCCCACCCCCGGGCAGATTGGTGAGTTATTTGTGTTTTTGTTTTTTCTTAGAACACGCCATGAATAGTCTCAATTATTTCTCCCAACAATTTCGATTTCTGTTATGGAGGATTTATAGAAGCACTTGCGTTTCCAAGTATCCTTTTATGCCTCTCTATTTCTATGGTAACTTAGATAGGCTGCTTAGCACACATGGGCACCTCTTTGGGAAAACCCAATAAAAAGGAATCTGAATTTACAGAAGAGATAAGTAAGAGTGTGCTCTTCACACGGCTTTGTAGCGGATTCACAGAGAGCGACTTCCCCAGGTGCCTCCCATGCATCCCTATTCTCTTTACAGACCCCAAACATCATCTTACACATAATAGGCACTGAATGGAAATTCTGATGATTGATTGATGAGCCACTCGGGACAGAGAGAAACGTGAGGCGAGGGTTATAGTCTGCTGCTGCCGATTGGAGATAAATCAGAGTGGAAGGGGAAGCATCTCTGAGCAGATAGCCACTGTCAGTGGGGGAATGAGACTCAATTTTTCAAAACGTGATTCACACACAGTTTTTAAGAAGCTACTTGCTGCATGAACTAAACTATACATAAAATTTCCACATCACTGTCCCCTAAGACTCAAGAGAACATTGCCTTGTATTTTTGCACAGGGGTTGCATTTTGCAAAGCTGAGTCCTTGAGTAGCATGGGTGGGAGGGGCTGCCTGGTTTCTCTTTCCTGTTGGGGGTCTGCATTAGGAAGGCCTTCTGATTGTAAAGAGAAGATGTCTGTCTGTTGGGATTGTTGAAGAAGAAGCAGGGATTTGCTAGAGAGAAACAGAGTTACTTCCAGGACTTCAAGGGTAGGAATGCCATGACTTCAGACAGTACTGATCTGGGAAATGGAACTTTCAAGAATGCAGGCAGAGCCTTTGTCTGCACTTCTGCTCTGTCCTTTCTCTTTAGGTCTGGCTTCCCCTGCCTCTGCATGCACATGGTGGATGGCAAACAAGCAAAAATGCCCAAGGCAGTGTCGACTCCAGCCTCTGTGACAGCCCAAGACAGTGTGCCTTGTAGCAACTAACTAATTCACAGAACTGTGGTTGACAAGAGATATCAGTAGATGAGTTGGATTCAACATGAACTCATCCTGTGTGTCTCCCTGTGACAGGTGCTAATAACTAAAACAAGTGAGATTTTCCCTGTTACTTCATTGTTTAGTTGGGATATAAGTAGGTAGGCAGATATATAATTAAATTACCATTATGGAAGAGATAATCACACAATATTTTTGTGAATCCAAAGGATGGGTTGTAACATCTCTGTGTGCATTTGTCCACTGAGCAAGCATTCATGAAGGCTGTCTGTGTCCAGAAGAAACTCCAGGCCTGTGGGGTTATAGCTGACAGGGATCTTTCTTTGGGGACTTTTTCTTTTAAAACAAGAGTTAATTAACTGACATGTCAAGAAAGAAGCAGTATGATAAGTTCTGAAGCAACCTAGCACAAGGTGGATGGGAAGAAAAAGACCACTGGAAATATGTAAGTCCAAATTGAGATTTGGGTCTGGTGGCACAAGCCTGTAAGCCCAGCTACTTGGAAGGCAGGGGCAGAGGAGTCACTAGTTTAAGGCTGGCCTGAGTAACTTAGTGAGCCTATCTCAAAATAAAGAACAGGTCTTTGGTTGTAGCTCATGATAGAACACTTGTTGGAAATACAAAGAACTGTGTGTTCCATATTTCCCACTGTAGGAAAAGCAAGAAATTTACAGTCGAGGATGGCTCAGTCAGGAAAGTTCTTGCCCCACAGGTATGAGAGTCTGAGTCCAGATCGTCAGAATTCATGTGAAATGCAGTGTCTTGGTGTGTGCCTGCCATCCAAGAGGCAAGGAATCTGGACCTTTTTGGTCAGCTAGTCTAGCTGAACTGTTGTGCTCTCAAATCAGAGAGAGAACCTGACTGAAAGAGTAAGATGGAGAGAACCTGAGGAAGACCCCCAATGTTGACCTCTGGCCTGTACATGCATGAACACCCATGTGCATGTGAACCCCCCACACAAACAGACTCACATACACACATACACTTACAACACACACACAGAAG